>OY747133.1:85341544-85614044 GCA_963556465.1 Berberis vulgaris
TGCCTAGAGCATCTCCACATAATGTGCAACGTGTTCCCATTTCCTCCCAAACATCCAATACGAATATATATATATATGCTTCCACTTGTCTGTTTCAACACTTATTATCCCCACCCCACCCCACCCTAACATCAATATCAATTTGACTGTTGACATGTCAATTTTAAAGAAGCTACCACATATTGGCAAGTAGTACACTCGTCGTTAATTTCCTTATAATGTGAATAAAAAGTCATTTCATACCCTTTTTTATCTTTTTCTGGTATCAAAATACCACTCATTGCACACTTAAAATTCACTCAGCTCACCCCTACACATGATGATACATATCTGTTTCTATGATTAGAGTCTTCTTCCCCACCCCGCAACCATGCATGATCCAAACAATAATCTCTTAGCTCTATAGATTGATTGGGTGGGTCACTTTCTCGTGAGAAATAATAATGTGTTCTAGTAGTCAAGTATTTTATTAAAATTTGATGGATGATGGATGGATTGGAACTCATTGAGTTACGTAGCAATCAGCCCAGTTGTGTGATTAGGTAAAGTTTAAATCACAGATTTCATAAAGACAATCTGAGGAATTGGTCACAAGTCTAATTTCCCATTTTACACGTGGTGATTTGTGAGCGAGCGCGTTATCAAATTAAAAACACCCGTACGCCCAACTTAACTACAATAATTAATTATACATAACAAGAGTAATGATTAATGATAATGAGTTCGAAAAGTTGGGAGGGGCATTTTCAGGAAATAAAATATGAGCTTAGAAACATCATCAGGTGATCAGGGTCCTTGTATATAAAAGACTCTCTCTTCTATTGTCATCTTCCCTATCAAAACCAGCTCCCCAGCAACAAGAAATTAAGTGATCATCCACCACCACCACACTATTTTATTTTATTTTCATTTTTTCTGTCACTTACTAGCTAGGAAATGGGTTTCGATCATGACAGCATGAACATCCACTACTCATCTATACACCATGTACTTGATGATGATTATGATGAAGATCACTCTCACCGCCACTTGTCTAGGCTATCCAGATGTACCAGCAACAGCAAATCCTCTCCTCCTACTGATGATGAAGAAGATGAATTGGAGTTAGGCATGTCAGCCTTGTCAATGGATGATGGACAGGATGCAGATGCAGAGCTGTCTGACAAGGGAGAAGAAGTAGGGTCATCAGCTTTATCTTCGGATTCCGACAGTAAGGAACCAAGATGTTATTCTCTTCCACCCACACCTCCTAGAAGGAGAGCTCGTCGACATGGTGGAGGATTCCTAAATCTCAACCAAAGTTTGATCTTGAAAGAGTATGCAAGTGAGAATGATGCACAGCTTAACAAAGGTACTATGAGAAAGAGTAATCAAATCCATAGCAGGAGGCAGAGAAGTAGTAGTATTAGTTTCAGAGACAGGTGGATGGAGACAGCTTGGTGGGGGAACAAAAAGAAGTACCAAGGGAGTGCTATGGATGAAGAGGGAGAGATCATCGATGACAACAACAACAATAATAATAGTGGTGAAAGTGAGTCCTTGGTGATAACAAGCAGGCCAAAAGGAGGGAAGAAATCACTGTGCATGGATTTGGAGGAAGTGAAGGCCTGTAAAGATCTTGGATTCGATTTGGAACACGAGATGGTGGAGTTACCTGGAAGAATTTCCATGCCATGTTCTACTAATGAGAATAGCAGTGGTGGCAACTCACCTAATGCCAATTGGAGAATCTCTAGTCCTGGTTAGTTCTCGCACCTAAATATAGAATAATTACTACTAATCTGTCCCTTTCCTTTGATTCCAGTACTGGTTCATTTCTGTGACAAGTAAGATGTTTCATGATCAACTCATTGATGGAGTGTTTGATTTCAGGTGATGACCCGAGAGATGTGAAGGCAAGGCTCAAGGTATGGGCACAAGCTGTTGCAATAGCTTCTACCTCTCGCCATGCAATCAGCTAACTAGCTAGGCTAAAAAAATGAGTTGTAACATTCTTTTTTTGCTCCTTTTGTAAGGATCAGTTTTTTGTTCTTCAATTATCATCACTCTGATCTTTACGAGCAATAGTGGTTTGTTTTAAGGAGTGAGTGACAAGAAGCAAGCTAGGTGGGTGTGAAGAAGAATTTCGATCATCTTATTGTTGTAATATGTTTTCCAGGCTTCTTTGTAAATAGATCGAGAAGCGACATGGATGGATTGGATTAGGGGACATGAGGACACAGATCGTTTTCCAGGCATTGTCAATTACTTTCATTGTTCATCAAATCCAAAAATTATTGAATTAAAGATGCATAACTCCAAATATAATCCATTTACCCAATCCCACATATTGAATTAGTACAAGGCGTTCTAAAAGAGGATGAATGTCTCAGTACTACCCTCACCAGCGAAGTCCAGATAGATAGAGTACTCATACACTAATCCCAGGCTCCTCAGTGTATATGATACATTTGGAAGAATCTCATTGTGCTAGCACACATACTACCACATTACTATAGTGACACCCTTACCACCACTCTCTTTAACTTGATTAATACGTACAGAGATTATTGAGTTTAAATTTCTTTTTCCACTCCTTTTAAGGCACTCTGTTGGGGGGAGTCCAGAACTAGTACTTGGCTCTTGACAACATTGAAAATGTATAACCTTTATTGCCAGTGCAAACCCAACCATTAAGAAGAGTGCTAACTATACCACATGACAATATGGCCTACTATTGTTAAAGGTTCCATGTGAAGCGAAACAGCTCAAACACCCAAATGAACCTGAATATCCCATCATCCCACACTGACTTCTCTTTCGTATTCGTCTAAAATGATGCTGAATCTGAGAGGGACCATTACTTGTGAAGCAAACAAACAAGTGACATAAATTGAACGGATCTATAAATGTGGTATCTAAGATATTTTAGTACTAGACCAGTGACCTTCATCCTGCTACAGCTGCATTTACTGCAACGCGGGCAAAAGAAAACACCAAGTGTCTACTAGAAATTTCAACGAAAATAATTGCTATAAATACTAATGACACATCCCTTTATTGAAAAAAAATTGAAGAACCTTGTCATTCACCCTTTTTATGGAATACAAGGCCTTGTTGTTCTGATTGAGTTTATTTCTATGAATCTTTCTATAAACTGTCTTGAGAAAATTATGAATATCCCTAGCTAGAAGCAAGCTGCATCGATGAATTGCTCACTAGAAAACCAGATTATGACAGGTTTTATCACATGGATATGGGCAATCAATAGACTTGACGCCTGATCTGTCGAAATACCAGTCTCCAACAGACTTCGCAATCCCCTGTATCAATCGAAAGAAACACAACAATCAGGAAAAATGCATTTCAGTAGTTTTTAAGAGACCAAAAAGAAAAGAAAATCATATTGAGGAAGAGCTGCAATATGACATTATTCGTCACAAGAACTTATAATCGCTTGTAAGTATTAAAGTTTTACGAAAATAAGAGCATACTCTCATAGTTCAGGGTAGCCGGGACTATCTCAATAGCATACATCAGTAATTGGAAATATCAAAGCTTATGGCTTAGGGCCGAGACTGAGTCACACTTTTTACCAATTTTTTTTCTATGTACTTGTAATAAATCCTAAGCTGTTTTCCTATATATATAGCCTCTTTGAGCATGTCCTGTTATATTTTTTTACCATTATAATAATTACTCTGCACATACCTTGTTATGAACAAGAGGAGCACTGTTAGAAAACCATGTATCCTGTCTCTCGGACTGGCAATGAGCAAAACATGAATTTATGAATAGCCCATTCTGCCTGGAAGTTGCGAAGCCTTTTACGGCATTGAGCATTTTGTTTCTGAAACCTGTTTCATAGAATATAGCACATTGACGCAATAAGTGAAAATCAAGGCTTCAAATTGGATACATGCTTAAGATAATGGCCAATTCTCGCACAAAAAATAAAGCAATGGCCAATTGATCAACTCACCTTGTAGATATCTGATTTGTGATGCAGTGCAGAGTGCATGATTTGCTTTACACTCCTTCCAATTACTGTGTGGATCAGATGCTGGTGGAGCTAAACTAGACACGAACTGTTGACAGGATAAAGAGTCACAATCCAGCATTTAATCAGTCGTTCGGGTAATGGGCATATCAAAGGAAGCATTCCCACAACAGAATCACAAACCATTAAATCTTGTAAATAGGAAGTACAACAGAATCCATGCACCTTTTTTAAGAAATTAAAAACATGAAAGTTTTTCACCTCATTTTACATTTAGAAAATCCAAATCAAGTGGTTATGACATGAAATTTACCTGCCATGAATCATAGGCTGCATTCAGAAGAAACATTGGAGTCTTAATATTGGCGATCAAATTTTGAGGAAAGAAGCACTGCGAAAAACAAGAGAAATATAAGTGTGTGTGTGTGAGAGAGAGAGAGAGAGAAAACAAATAACTTACTAAAAAGTCCAATACTAGTAAAGAAAAAGAAGTTACCGAAGTTGCATCCAGGTGGTTTGTACATGTCCATGGTAAGCTCTTTCTCACGCCCTGCAATCAAAAGTAAATTGCGTCAATAACCTAACATGACCTAACATGTCAAAAATGTAGCAATGTTTGTTAGTATAAATATGTACAAGGGAACAACAAAGGAGTAGACAAACAGATCAAAAAAGAACAAGCTTGGATGAGTCCTCTTCTGATTCTATTCATGAGGAATCAAAAATATTACTGCAGACAAATTTTGGAATCAGTCAAGACTTAGCCAAAACAGCAGGTTTGGAAGTCAGACTGGATGTTCGAGAATATGCAACAGATATGCTGAAAATCTTACAATAGGAATTGTATTTGGTAGGGATTTGATTACACAAAGATTGTGTTATAATCAGATATTAAACTTAAGCTAAGTACAAACAAAAGTACATGAATGGCCAATGGGTGCTAAGTCATCTGGTAAGAACTGTGGCAGATGGTATATATGTCTAGGGTTTAAACTTTGTCAAAGACATCTAACAGTCCATGGATTCAGTAAAAACCATGTTCACCCTTCAAAATAATAAAAGTTTGTGACACGGTGTTTCCCTTGTTGGATTGAATCCTATTGCATAAGGTGTAAACAAGGTTCCTAGTCCTATCATAGAAAAAGGAAAAGCATATCTATGTTGTGAAACCCATATTTGAGGGTGGAATAGAGAACAAGATAGCACAAAGTGTTTCACACTGAAAATATACAATTTCTCAAGGCCAACATAGCATTTGTTTCACACTGCAAATAATTATCTCTTATCTTTTTCATCATATTAATAGCACAAAATGTTATAATTGGCATTTCTTTGGAGCTCTAATACTAAGATTTTGTATTACAACTTGACTGTGACTAGAGAAACCAGAAGCAAACTTGATCTAATAAGGTACCGCAAGTTTTTTTTTCTTGGAAAGTGAGGTACCTGTAAGTTAACAACGCCTTGAAACATATTTCTCATTGTCCGCCCTCCAGATACATCAATCCTAAGGATTCAACAAGATGATGTATAAAAAACAATCAGTACCACAGGTAAAGAACATTCAATATAGATAAATACTATCTAAAGTAAAGGAGAACAATATTTACGCGTCGAGGAATAATCCAGCATCACTGAGGCACTTGACTTTTGTGGTTCCTGGAAAAAGTTTTCGGAACTCGTCACAATGTAGTATAGTTGACAAACCCCCGGCAGAGCATCCAGATAGAAGGGCCTGAAATGAAATTGAATATGAGCTCACTGGGACATAGACCTAAAATTAAAAATTTTAGTTGGTAGTGGGTACAAACCTGCTTGGCGTAGCGCATTCCCTTTGACCTCAACTCTTCCATGGCAGCTACGTATATACGTTGTCCTCGGTAATAAAGGTGTGCAGCCTACAAAAGAATGACTAACTGTCACATAATGCATATAGAAACATAATGGATTATATATATTTTGAAAGGCACTTGGAATACACACGGTTTTTCAACAATAGATGGATATCTCGTCTTTCCAATTAAATGGATTACCTTATATGATAATATCTTTTGATCTTGGAATACATGCGATAGCCTACATATTGTTACGAAATACTAACAATGTCAACAATAACTACCCCACTGAAGAAAAAGTGCACTACGAACCTTATCGTAACTGTCACCAGTGAAAGATCCGCCGTCACAATATCGAATCTTGACTCTATTCCAATTGAAAAAATCTGGAAAAAAATGTGCCACCCAAAGTAAATAAAAAACCACAAAGCATATAATAATATGAAACTTGAAGTTATTAACTTGTATAAGCAGGAATTTAGTTTGAAAGATCACCAGGGTTTTCATACGCCTTATTACTCAAAATTCCGGTAAATGCTAACTGCTTTTCCATATGCAATGATGACCCATGGCGACTATTTTTGCGGTAGGCACAACTTCTAGTGTTATAACACCAGCCTCCTCCCTACAAATTAAACATTAATGTGATTTAGTTCATTAAACATTAATGTGATTGAGTTCAAACTCAAGATAGTCATTTAATCATTGGATTCATTAGCGGGAAGCAATATAGAAAGTTCATCAAAATGGAGAACAGTGCAATAATTTAGTATACTCTCATTGTTCTGAAGTTAAAACCAGTAAATACAGACTTGGATACTCCTACTTAAGATGGCAGATGTTGAAAATTGGAACTAGAGGAACTACCAAAACAAGATCTCATAGGGAAAAGATTCCATCCCATGAATTCCCCACCCTGACCCCCCAAACTCTGCAACTGAAATGGAACCCCAGAGGCCAAGGAGAGCATTTTCAGAAAAGAATCCTTCAATAGCCTACAACCCAACACAAGCATTGTCAAACAAAATTTCTTAATGCCCTTCAAGAGCTCTTCTCAGGTATCCTAAACATTGCATCGAACACTTAATCCCTGTTATTAAGATTGGTGGCCACAGAGTCCCTCCCAGGCGATGGAACATAGCCACATAAAAATACACCAGCCCAGCCCCCACCAAACCAAAGCAATTGCTGACTCATCCCAAGGCAAAATCAAACCGAAATATCTCATGGGGGAGGGGAGGAGGAATTTCACAAGGTGTGATCACCTAACTCAGCAATTGTCATGATGACAGCGTCTAGGGACTGGTAGGGTTGGGACCTAATGATGTCTGAACCAAGAGCAATTGCCGTCAACAGGTTGTAGTAGGAGTTATCAGGACCACCACTGCACATGGCAGAGAGTTAGAGTAGCTATAAACAATTGAAGAAAGCTCTATTCAAAATACATTTTTTTTCTTTCACTGTTCAACAAAGTAACTCTTTCTTCCCATACACGATCTTCCTCCCTCTTCAGCTCTACTAATCCAGGACTCAAAGCCCACCTTGTTTGTGAAGATGAAAAAAACTTTATTGACATTCCCACTTGGGAGCATACAGCTTAGAACTGTCTTACCAACTCAACTCTGCTAAGAGGGCTACCTTCCCATCCACATGATTTACGCTATTTTCCTGAACTTTTTCATAAGTGCATGCAGTGGCGATAAGCAGCTCTAGTAGATCTATAAGGGAAAGATGAAGATATCTAACTGGAAGTAACAACCTGTTCAAAGCTATTTTTCACTACAGCTCTAGGTACTCCTCGGTCAATGTTACAGTAGGATATGCTAACCTTTGGATGCCCAGGCAGCCAGGCTAGTTTTCTCAGCTTAAAGATTGCTACGATTATGCAGTAACTGGTATAAAGATTCAACTGGGTGCAAGTGCACCAGTTGAGACAAGTAACTCATATCAAATTAGGCATAAACTCAATACCACTATTATTGCTTAATGAACATGAAGACTATATATCTTAGTTGTATGATATCGAGAAGAGATCAGCATATCACAATTGAATCTGTAGGTTTGAATCCTATCAAAGTCCCCCAATCCCATATCTGTGCTTAAACTAGGTGCATCTGTCTATTCAGTTGAGAAAATAAGATTAGAGTGTCTGTAACATATGAAATAGAGAATTTTGTGAACATGGAGAACCACCGACAAAATTGGCACCGTAATAGTAAATATAAACTGTAGCAAATTGAGCACAATTTGTCCTCTTACCTCCAAATTGACAACCCAATTGTTTGCCCCTGACCCATATCCACGATCAATGTGATATGCAGGTGGTGAACCATCCAAACAAACTACATACATAAATCAAATGATAATCAGAAGAGGTTTAGTCCACCTTTTTATAAGAATGCCACTAGACATCCTCACAAATAACCATTGACATCAGCATATATCTCATCCTTTAAAACATCAAAAATGAATGGCAGAAACATTAGCCATAAAGAACAGGATAGCAGCCTTAGATACCAAAAAAACAACAAATGGTATTTTTGAAAGAATAGCAGCCTTATATTATATTAGACAAGTCACGAAATTGAAAATATAACACATTTGAACAATGTAGTAATCACATACATTTAAGAAAAAGTAATTAATCAAAATGAAGAACAGAAGGTAAAAAAGTAAGGAAAGGTGCAAAAGCAAAGCATAATACAACACAGGGGATGGGATGGGATGGGATGGGCGGTAATGATGAAAACTATTAATATAACAAAGAGTAAAACAGCAATGAAACTAGATAAAATTCAATTGAAAAAGGGTAAATAAAAAAAAAAAATTGGTATTGTAGCATGTACCTGCTCCTTTAGCAGCAGCGGCTTGGATGATAGTTTGGGGGACATACAAAGGAGTAGCTGCATTATTTGAGACTCTATATTGCTCTTCCGCATAAGAGATGCTGTCTGTTAGATTGAACAACAAATTTTCATCCTCCTCATCAAACTCAAACTCAAAACCAACACATGTTGTTGTTGTGCTGCTGCTAATGAAAGCAACAAGAAGAAGAAAACCCCACAAAAACAGCTGCTTCATTGTTTTGTTTTCCTCTGTGTAATTGTGGAGACAAACACAAAGCAATGAAAAAGGAAAGGTGGAAATTGAATATATTTATATGAAGAAAAGGAAAAAAGGAAAGAAATCAAAGTGTGGTATGGTAGGAAATCTCGGGGTGGAGGAAGGAGGACTATGAACATAAAAAGTAAGCGTTTCTTTCTATATTAATCACAAAGACACACACATTGTAATGGTAATGGTAATCATTTACAACCCAAGCAAGCATAAGCATAAGCATAAGCATTCATTCCAAGAGGGAAGAATGAATGTTGACTAGCTACCCAAGATCGATGACAGACAGATAATAAACAAGAAAAAGATTTTGGGTCTTGTTCCTTTAATGAATGAGCAGTACTAATAACAAACAAAAATGAAAATGTGAAAGACAAAAGAGGAGAGTGACAGTAAATAATAATTAATGGATTCGATCGATAGATTGAATCATACAAAATTAATTAAATAAAAGAAGATGTGTCTCTCTCTCTCTCTCTCTCTCTCTCTCTTTCAGGCACAAACAGAGAGAGGTCGAGGAGGAGGGACGGGCGAAACAAAGAGAGATGTGACAGAGTGTGGGTCTCACTCCACTACTGCCCATCTGTTTCTTTCTCATCTTCCTTTTACCAAATTTAGTTAGTTGGTGCTTAGGCTAGCTAACACTAATCTAATTCAATATTGTAATAATGAGAACTTTCTTTTTACTTGACCAAAAAAAAAACAGAAAATTAAAATTAGAGTGTGGTGTACTGTACTGTACTGTACTGTACTGGTGTGAATTGATAGATTTCTTAATTTGTTCAGATTTAGATAGAGAGCTTTAGGGGGTGGGTATATTATGGTTGGTGAATTCACATGAATGGCATGGCATGGCATGGCATGGGACGGTAATGGGGATGGAATCCATGATCCCTCCCTCTTATATACTTTGTTACAGTAGTCGCAGGCAGGCACAGCTGTTGTTCTCTTCTCTTGTTTTATTCTCACCCTCATTTTTTTCTTTTTTAGTGTTGAATGAGGCAGCCAGCCATTGCAGCAGTTTTGCTTTGCTTTGCTTTGCTATGCTGCCTCATCTCAATAACAAAACCACCACCGACTATCTCTCTCTCTCTCAAAACTCACAAATCACAACAATCCAACGCTTCCTATTTTCTCACCGACACTACTTCCTTCACCTTTGTAATCTTAATTATGTACTAATAATCTCCACACAAACAATATTTTTCAAACAAATCTACTTCAATTACTGTACAAATATATTTAAAAAATTTAATGTGATCAACAAACAAGGCAAGCTATTATTAATTAATTCTTCTTCAATTCATTTTGACTTACCATACATATATCCGTTTGAATGAAAATAAAGTATTCCTCCCCCCCCCCCCCCAATCCAATTAGAGGAATTCTAAATGTCGAGGGGAGTGGGCGAGGAAATCAGCGAGGGGGAGACCGTCCATTCTCCCTCGGAATGTGTGCTGTCAGATTTCATGCGCGTATCTCGGGAGATGGATGGTCCCCTCTCGCTGGCTAGAATCACTCATCCAATTATCATCATTTAAATTAAAACCAACACATTTTTCATTAAAGCCTTACAATACGAAGATAGATATTATTTACCTATTTCCAATTAACTAATAGAAGGAAGATACAGGGGGAATGGGCACTACTAAAACGATTTCTCCATCACAAACTATTTCTCTCTGCTGTGCTGTCACCCCGGCCCCAAAATAGCCTTAATTATAGTACATATTTGCAAGGAAAACTATATGTGACCACCACATATTCCAATTCAGGTCCTGTCAACATTAAATCATCCATGGTCGTTGTCTTGGCAATCTGCACGACAAACTAGTCGTCAAAAAATGGACCACACTGGTTAGTGAGACACAAGATAATTGATCGATGCATGATTAATTTAGTTAAAACATTCACATCTATGGGCAGGCGTGATAGATTAAAAATGGTTCCCTTTCTTTACTTGGATCGGCTTCTTGTTATTTGGCTATAGCTACCTAGGGTGGTCGGTCTCCTCCCTTATAATTGCTTTAGTCGGATATGGAGAATTATTTTAATTGATGTGTGACTTCTTAACCAATTCAATGATCATTAATACGCTAATTAATCAGTACACTCCTTTTTCCATAGATTCTTTCACCATAATAATTAAGTTTGAGAATCATCACAACTTTGGGCAATCTACCTACACTAATTAAGGTCAGGAAGATGCTTTCCAAAATTTCATAATGCATGTAGCAGACTCACTCAAATGCTCCCTCCTTCTTCTAGCTAATCCATAATCTACGATCATAAACATGAACTATCAACTTATAATAAAGAAAATCAACAAAACTAAAGAATGTTCATGGAAGATAGAGAGTGGTACATTACATTATTAACGTGAACGATCGAATAAGAGAAAGAGAAAAAATAACAAAGGATGAAAAGAAGATGATGTATTAAGTAAATAAAGGTAAAATGGATAAAGATTGGAACCATTCCATTTTGTTTTGTTTTGTTTTGTTGCGTGACATGCAATTAAGCATACCAAGCTCTATTATATTGCAATAAGTTTTTATTCTGCTTTTCACAAGAATCAATCTTTTGGTTTTGTTAATTAGCAACTTTTTTTGAGCTGTGACTCTTACAATTAATATCCTTTTGAGGAAGCAAATCCCTGCTTTCCACAGGGCAAGTGATTTTTTATCCACCTAGCTAGTGTACCTACGTTGTTATATGTAATAATCTCTCCTTCCCAATTCATTCTTTAATTATTTTACTAAGATTTAAAACAAAAATCAGATATACACGTTCATTCACTAGCTATAATTGGGGTGTTTTTTTTTTTTTTTTTTTAATTTCAAGCCACTATGTATTATTTTGGAAAAATTCTTAAGTGCACTTAGGGGTGGGCAAAAACCGATTTAAATTCGGTTAACCGACCGAACCGATTTTCAAATTCGGTTCGGTAACCGAACCGAAATATGAGTAGAAAGAAAATAATTTAAACCGAACCGAACCGATTATAAACGGTTCGAAATCGGTTTACGGCTTTGAACCGACCGATTTATAACCGAACCGACCGATTAATTAGATATATATAAATAACTAAATAACAGGTAGGTGTCAATACCTGATTAGTGCAATAAATGCACTGCAGTACACCCTGTTGCACTGAATCACCCCATTTTCTCAAAGTTTTAAATTTTAGGCTAAAAATTGGGTCTGTAAAAAAATTGGGCCTGTAAAAAAATTGGACATATTTTAATGAAATTCTTTCAAGTGCTTGAGCCCAAAATTTCGGCCCAACCGAACCGAACCGATCCGAAAATTTGGTTCAACCGAATTCATCGGTTTATAAATACAAAATTCGATTTCGATTTGGGTTTTGGACAAACCGAATGAAATCGATTCAACATCGATTTGGGGCTCAAAACCGAACCGAACCGACATTGCCCACCCCTAAGTGCACTAGTGATGTGCCTAGTGTTGTGCCGAGTGGCAGTGCTCCTTACTTTGTTTGTTACTAAGATTCTTTATTGTAATCTATGTACATTGTACGTTGTACATGAATGCTAATAAAAGGTGAGTTTGTTTTTATGAATAATTAATTTTATAATAATGAACATGTGAAGGGCATCTTAGACGTACGACACATTATGAGAACAGATCTAACAACAACCAACGAGTAAAGTCGAGAAACAAACAGACACAATAGTTGTGAAGAGATGAGATCACATGCAAATGGGTCAACCCTTTTCCCATGGCCATAGCCCATACCATTGCCGTTATATTATATCATCGTCCTCATTACTAAATAGAATATTAATTTATACACCATATTGTATGATGATAATTAAATTAATTAATATACTGTTATAATAATATATATGCTCACACTACACCAAATTGGCATTTTTGTAACAATTCAAAAAATAGTAACACTTTTGAGCTATAACAATCCACAAAGCAATTTTGTTGACTAAATTTAGTTTTGACTTGAAATTGTTTGGTGGATTGTAATAGCTCAAAAGTGTTACTATTTTTTAAATTGTTACAAATATACCAATTTGGTGTAGTGTCAGCTCGCTCACCTCTCGCAAGCACTTAGCTCTTGATCCCACTGTTTCCCACACTAGCTAGTCACTTCTTCACATGCACCACTCATGGAGATCGACAATGTGGTTATTCAAGTAGGGGTGGGCACGAGACAGGATGGGACGAGATAGACCCATCCCGTTCATACGGAATCGGGACGGGACGGAATGGAAAAAACCCCATCCCGACCTCGTCCCATCCCAAACGGGTTCGGGACGGGACGGGATCAGCATGCTCTCATTTTTTGACAAATTACTGCTTACCCAAGACCCAATTTGCTTATTTGAAAAGAGGCAAAGGAAATTCGTAGAACTACACATAAATGATAGCCTTAGATTGAGTATGCAACATCATAATAAACTACCATAAATTATAGCTGAAATTCACCCTGTAATTAAGATTTCTGCAGAGTTTTGAATGACTAAGAGGTGGACAGTATAATGGCAATGGTGGACCGTGGACCTGATCTACTATTTCGAATAGTGAACAAAATGATGAGTAGATTTGGGGTGCTAAGAAGAATGTTTCATTATTGCTTTAAAAAAATAGTCATTAAATTCATTGTCTTGACACGAAATAAAACTCTCAAATGTAGTTAACAATCCCATTTTGAGTTTTAAAGAGTTTGCAATTAAATAATTCATTTAGAATTCTAGAAATAAACTAATATCAAGTAGTTGCAGATATATACTAATATCAATTACACTGATTTCAACTAAATTCATTTTTCTTCAATTACACTAATATTGCAATCCTAAAATAAATAAAAATATTAATAATAAATATTGAAAAATTAGCTCGGGACGGGATTGGCGGAATTGAAAATCTTCATTCCATCCCATCACATTCTAGATCGGGGTGGAATTATTTAATCTCATTAAGACCCGAAAAAATCGGGATGGAAACGAAATCGCGAGATGGGATGCCCACCCCTATATTCAAGTGTCAAAGGCAGCCTCAGCAACTCATGGAGAGAAATTGTAAAAATTACACTCTGTCATGACTAGTACCGTTGGTCAGGGAAATCAAGGTTAGAGGTCTTTCAAGACTTTTCTAATGGTCTCAAAACTCAATGTTCCCTTTTGAAAAGTGCCCAAATGCTTAGCATCTATATTATAGGGGGAATGTTTGAGCTCTTGACTATGAGGACGTGTTGCCTCCATTGCATAGTCGGACCAGACTATACCGCTAGCATTTTTATTGTTTTCTTTGCATTGTTTTTCAACTTCAAACTTGTATTTCTATCGATCGATAGCATCGAACTAGTCTTGAGCAACGTCCTTCCGAACGTTCCTCCCCATTGTAATCTATTGAATGTTAATGAAAGCTTTTGCTGACTATTGTGCATTGTTATATTGTCTACAGATTGATATTGTGCATTCTCAAGTTAATATTTGTGTCCGTCAAAGTAACTACTCATAGACTTACTAGTGAATTGGATAGCTAGTGTTGCACGGATTGCTAGTCCGTAACACACTCCCACCATGTATACCACTATTAAGACTACAAATTCAAAATGCACAACATATTGAACTCAGATCTCATAATTAAGTTCTGTATGCAAAAAACAGAACAACTACATGCAACATATATATCTCCTTTTTACACACTCGTGAAAACGTGAAGAAGACAAGGATACTGGACTCTTCTTGGAAGGCTAAAGCCCTGATATCCAGATAGTCTTCAGGCCCAAAACTACATCTAACAATAAAACACCATTATTCACCACCGCATTTTATATGAAATGAAATCTACACTTTGGAAAGTACTACACAAAAGCACTACACTCATGGGGTAGTTTAAGGTTCAGTTCTAGCAGTACATTCATCAATATTTAAGGTTCAGTTCAGACAACCTTATTTTGTTAGTTGCAGATTTTGGGCTAGTTTTACTTGTTTTGGAAAAGCTTCTTTTACCATTGCTTTGTTTGTCACAGCATTGAGTTTGAGAATTTTCTAATTTCTTCAAGTTTTCCCTTCACTTACTCTGGGTTTCTATCTTCTTGAAACAATTGGGTACTTGAGAGATTTGAATCTCTGTTTTTTTATCAGTCAGTCAGTCAGTCAGGGCATTAATCTCTGTTTCCATCATAATATATATAGACCATCACAAAACCATGTGCATTATTGTGCTGTTGCTGATCTGAATGATTATGAAGGGTGATCCTCCACAATTCAAACATCATATATTATGTATAAATTCTCAACCTATCATAAAAATTCCGTCAAATTGGAACTTAATTTAAAGGCTAGTCAAAAGTAGTTCCACTTGTTTATCATGCTACAATCATCAAAATGAGCTGAATCTTTTCCACAAGTACGAGGAATAGAACATGACCATCCCAACTGGATCATTCCAAAACTATTAACTTACTTTTGAACCAAACTATCCATTCATCTGCAAATAGAGTTAGAGAAGCAACATATCTTTTCAAAAGTTACAGCTGCAGCTTGTTCTACAACAATTCTGTTTTCACTTTGATATATATTTGATCACTAAAAGAGATGGATATAGAATGCTGTCACAACGTAGTTCAAGCATAAATCATAATTATGTATTACTTTCCACACATCTTACGCACAAATCAACAAACAAGCTCGCGCACACAAAAACATACAGAGATCTTGGACCAGCCTGTGAAGTTATATTTATATTGAATAAACACGTATTTACGTGCATCATCATCATCATCGAGTGGTAAACTTTGTTTTAACTGGGAGCTGCTTTATGTCACAGGATTGAATAAACCATTTTTCTTAGCTCCAGCCACTTGTGTGGTTCCTTCCTTTAGAAAAGGTAATGGTGATCCAGTTTGCACAGCACCACTGTCTTTGAGTTCGGAATCAGGGGTATCAGTCTTGTACTTGTACCATGAAGCCCAGAAGAGATAATTTGCCAAGTTGAGAACACTGAGGAAGGCCAAGAACCAATAAAACAGGTTCAAATTATTTTTGTTCAAGTCTTGACCCTCCAACCAACCATGTTTGCTTTTGGTAACCCTCTTGGTTATGGAGTCAATCAGGTCCACAAAAATACTGCTCAAGAAGTAGCCCATGGATATTGAGAAATATGTGAATGAGGTTGCAAGTGATCTCATGCCTGAGGGAGCCTCCTTGTAGAAGAACTCCAACAATCCAATGAGGGTGAACATGTCTGCAATACCGAATACGGCATATTGAAAGGAAAGCCAGAAAAGACTAATGGGCTTAGTTGGATCCTTGATGGCTTGGTGCCTTCTCTTTACTTCTATAAAACCAGCTATGACCATGGAGATGGCTGAGAGTAATAGACCTACTCCAACACGCTGAAGTTGCGTTATGCCAGATGGATGGTGTGTTACCTTACGAGCCAATGGTACAAAAGCTAACTCATATAGTGGTAACAGAATCACCATGAACAACAGTGGGATAACTGGTATGGATGCTGCGGGTACCTTGAAAGAACCGAGGTGGAGGTTCATGAGGTTCCCTTGTTGAACTGAGAATGTCTGTAATTGTGCTAAGCATGTATTCACAAGGATGGTACTAGCTACAATGGGCAACATTCTAGTCAGTACCTTCACTTCTTCAACTTGGGTCACAGTGCAAACTTTCCATGGCCCCAGAGTTGAATCTTGGCCAATAATTGCAGCTTTGTCTAATAACCTGATTCAAAAATTATTTTCTTTTTCTCAACTATCCATGTATGAAAATAGTGTTCACAAGTTCATATACAAAATGCTCTGTATGTGGTAGTGTAATAATCACTCAAACTGACCATACATGTACGGGGCGTGTTTGTGTGAACTCGCCCAAATAGTGCACATATTGTCCTAACTTAACCACCCAATTGCATGGGCTTGAGCGTGGGTTTTATTCCTACCACTTGAGTAGACAACGATGCATGTTATGAGCCCTGCTAGTAATTAGTCATTACAAGGTGCAAATATCTAACTCATGATGTGTACTAATTACCAGGTCACAAGCCACACTACTATACATCGACATGTGTGCCAAATACTTCTGAGTTTAAGTTGGTAATTAACACGAGAAAGGGACATAACATAAGTACCTGAACTGCTTTGTATGTGGAACTTTTTCTTCTCCAAAGGTGGTATCTTCACTTATTTCATACAGTTCACGAGGGTTATCCGGCAGCAACAAACTTCGGTTTCGAAATGCCACAACTATGACCTGCAAATTAAGCACAAATTCAGTGTTTCAAAGAGTAGTTTAGGTGAACAAAAAAGCTTGAGAAGGGGAGAGAAGAGAGATCAGACATAAATATACCTGTATCACCCTCAAAATGGGGCTATCCCCTGGTTTCTCAATGTGATAGAAAGGCCTCCCAAGGGCAAGAAATAAAAAGCCAACCAATGTAGCCACTGTGCAGATGAGGAACCCCAAGTCCCAACCCTTATTGATGCTAATCCACACTATCACAGTGACTCCAATTGTCGACCCAATAGTTGTACTGAGTAATAGCCAATTGAAAAAACTTGCAAGAGATTTTCTCCCCTTTGGGTCCTTTTGATTGAATTGATCACCACCAAGTGCTGGAAGACTTCCTCTCATTCCACCAGCACCCAACGCAAACAAACATAGAGAGCTGTAGAACAAAAGTGCTTCCCCACCTTTGAGGCAATGAGAACTATTACAAGGTTGTGGCTGCAACTCATGGAAATGAGCTTGAATTGTGAACAGACTCAGAGCCTGCAAGTAAACAAACCCATACATCAATTTCTACAAATGGGGATTTATTAATTTACTGAATTGTTGAGGTAATTAGATAGTGAACATATAAAACTTACCAGTATTTCAACTACTCCAAAAATTAAACATGTAGTGAGTCTAGTCAAGTAAGTGTCAGAGATGAAGCCACCAATGAGAGAGAGCAAGTAAGTTGAACCCATCAAGTTTGTGAGTGTGTTTGCAGAGCCAGTCAAGTCAAAATGCATCACTAGCATGAAATACAGAACCATGCTCACCATGTTTGCCACAAACCCCATGTTCTCAAGTGCTACCAGGACTAATTTAAAGGCCACATGACAAAATAATACTTGTTAATCAGTCATAAAACAACTATTTAATCAGAAGAGAGTAATAAAAAAACACAACAAATTGATTGGTAAGAGATCTGATGAGTGTCCTTACTGAAGATGAAAATGGAAGCTCTGAAGCCACCACCATTTCTTCTCTCACATTGATCCAGGGACTCGTAACCCGTTCCGAAAGCTGCTTTGTTTTCCTCCTAATTTGTACAACACCAAAAAAAAACACATTTGAGGATAGAGAGTGAGATATAGAAAATGTGTGTATGTGGCTTGGAGAGGTGCTAGGTTTGAGGGAGACTTACCATGGATTGGATGAGATAATGAAAGAGAGAGAGACGAGTAGAAGAAACAGAAATGCTGCTACTTGTGAAGAGGAGGAGAGATTTTAAGTCCCACTATATGCTCCAACTAAGCCCCCTTCCCCCCCCCCCCCCCCCCCCCCCCCTCCCTCTTCTGATCTGGCCTCTTCATGAGTTGAATTTTCTTCACTTTACTTGCAGTGAAAGCCCCCACACACGTGTGGACACAGAATTTCATATACGCACAATGGTACCCACAGAAAAAGATAAAATATTTGATCTTCACTGTTTGTATAATCCTACCTACTAGCAATTTCTTCTTGATAGCAGTGTAATTGAAGGTCAAAAGGACTACCAGAGCTGGACCCACACTACCTTCTCTCTCTCTCTCAGATTCAAAAACTATGAATGAAGTTAACACTCCCTC
Organism: Berberis vulgaris; assembly: GCA_963556465.1. Classification (NCBI taxonomy): domain Eukaryota; kingdom Viridiplantae; phylum Streptophyta; class Magnoliopsida; order Ranunculales; family Berberidaceae; genus Berberis; species Berberis vulgaris. Next base: position 85,360,308 of record OY747133.1, read on the forward strand.
TCTCCTCAGTGTGCTGCAAATGTAGTAAGATGGTGATCTTCTTCTTCAATATATATGATCTTTAATGATCTGCAACACCCATGGTTTGATTTCACCATCTATATTTCGGGTAGATAGATGGATCTTTTCCTTGTAGGGACACTTCACACTCATTGAGGTTTGAGTGTGACAATGTATATAGTAGTGGAGAGTAACATGTTTTGTCCATCCCTATATAGATTAGAGATGAAGCTGACATCTACTAAAGTAACTAAGTAGGCCCAACCCCTAGATGAATGAAATCTATCATACACACACACACACACTCTCTCTCTCTGCTTTACTTCATCACCACATGTGTGGGTTTCTTCCCTCGTTGCAGAATCAAAAGCTTTACACCATTTGGTTGTTCATGATGATGATGATCGCTTTTTCTTAATAATGATGATATATATCCCTTTCATTACAGTGAGTGCATCATGGGGTTTAAAGTTTGCAAATCAATACAAAGATCTTGAATTGGGCTATTGACATCTACAGTTTATGGCAGCCCTTTAATTAACCCTAAGACCCAAAGTTTACTTTATGGACTACATTCAAATCCATAGCTTTTTCTTTGCTCTTTTAAAAAGTTGAAATGGAGAAAAAAATGGGGGGGGGGGGGGGAGAATTGATGTATTTGAAAACTCCGTAGTGGGTAGTATATTTCTGACACAGACATACTTTGCTTGAATGGGCATGCATGTTAAGTTTGCATTTACTTGTGGTCGTTGATACTCCAGAGTAATCTACAGTTTTATCTTTTGTTGTTTGGGTTTATATTGAGTAAAGGGGCGGTTGCGAATGAGTTCATTGACTCATGTGGCTCCTCTCTAGTCTTTATTAGAGATCATTTGCAGATTAATAACAAAAGGAGAGAACATACCACGTGAGGTTACAATAGAAAAAAAAGTATTGAGTGGGAACTGATGAAACACTGTACTATTTCTGTCATCAAAATCTTCTTCAATTCTCAATTGATTGAATAAGGCCGAAGAACAACAGAGTAGAGATGAAGACAGTGAAATAAAATCAAACAAGGCCAGAGGTTGACAAGCAGGGTCCTTGAAAAAGGAAATTTTGAAAACGACCATTACATATGGCCTACTCAATTATCATCAATTGTTTTGAGAGAAAATAAAACACCATTATTTGAAGTGAAGTGAAGTGAAGGAAGAAGCATTACAGCCCAAATGAATGGTCCAAATATTCCAAGTCCAGCGATTGATGATGATGAACATTGAACATACACTTTGCTTTTACAACCCTAATAAACATTATCTATTTCACGTGCACATCACCAACTTTGTTATGCACCTAGCATAGCTGACATCTTCCCTCCCATATAAAGTGGTACTCTTTCTCTTACCTTAATATAGACTTCTTACCAAAGTTGTGTATATCAGTCATTCAATCATCTTAACATTATATTGACTATAAATGCTAAGTACACATATAATTATTGCTAAGTGTTTAGGGTTCAAAGAACTTTACTGTAATGACGACATTTGAATGTAGGATACGTCAAGGGCAAACTAGTATATGGACTGATGACAGGTCTATATAGATATCTATTCTAGTAAAAAAAAAAAACAGAGAGAATCACTTCTGCCATTTTCTTACAGTATTGACTTACTTGTGCAAGAAGTTCAATAAAGAGATAGATTCACTGACAATGAGTGTGAAATATAGCAGCTGCTCCATGACTTCAACATTTACCACTGTGATGTAAATCTTTCACTCTTTCTTACTGCACCTGAAGAGATGCAAAATGTGTGTGAACATATCTGCAGTTGAAGACTGTAGCTAGCACACAGTAAATGTATTTATAGTTGTTTGTGCTTGTCAAAGATTGGACTAACACCTTCAGAGAATTTGAAACTAAACATCTGACCTTCATTATGAGATTGAGCACTTCAAGAATAAACGCCATTTCCATACTATTTCTTTTTTCTTTTTTAATAAACAATAAAAACTGTTCCATACTATTTGACTCTGGGGATAGAAAACACAAATCATGTGAACATATCTATTCTCCAATGGTTGGATCTTTGAATTAGAGGCAAATCATGTATGAAAAGCTGAAAACACAAAAGTATGTGTATAATAAAGTGAAATGAATCCTGACCTTGTCAAATAATCTTAGCATTCCAGACTCTTAACCCGCCTAAATTCCATGAAACAAGTATGCTATATCCAATAAGCCAGTAAATCCAACAAGACTTCACCAATATGCAGAGCAGATGACTTCCAAAAACCACTTTGAAAATCTAGTGGTGTGAAGCTAGACCCATCAACTTTCCTGCTCAACGGTATTGCATTTTCTGCTCATACTGATTTTACATGAGCTCCTTTTTCCCCAGTATGGATCAGTTTGACAGAATGGTCAAAATCTTTACATTGTCATGTTGTATAAATATTTAAGTAGAGCATCAATCACTCAACATTCATGCTAATGTATAAGTTTCAGGGCTCCACATTTCTCTGAGTTCCTGATTGTATTGGATGTCACCCTGACTAGATAAAAAATAAAAGACGAATTACAAATTAACACATCGGTTAGGATAAGACCAACCACATCAAACACAAATTTTGGAGCAAACAACCTCCGCACCTGCAACAGAAACAAATATCATGAGAGAATTTGTCACATACTAGTGAACTGATAGGCTTATTAGTAGGACATTAGGAGAGCTAAACTACGAACATGTCATCAGATGCTGTCTATGAATAGTGACACATATTACTGCAAATGTTGTTGTTATGGCAGTGATAAGTCCATAAGCTGTCACAATTTAGTGCATTGTGCTCTGAAATTTGAGGAGTCGGGTAATGCACTTGGATGATGGTACTTCATATGTTAGTAGTGAACCATAGAAGTTGGAGTAAGTAGAGGGATTCTTAAATAGATCTGATGCACCCAAATGATTGTAATTTCATCATTATCATCTCCAGTAATTATCATATCATCAACATAGAGAAGAAACGTCTTGTACTTAGAGGACTTAACTTTAATGAAAAGACTAGGATCTGAGCTAGAAAGATGGAAGCTACAAAATGTAAGATATTGTGCGATGTTACCATACCAAGCACGTGAAGTCTGCTTTAGATCATACAACGCCTTCTTGAGACGACAAACGTGATTAGGAAACTCCTTCGAAACAAACCCCTGTGCCTGCTCCATAAATATATCACGATCCAAATCACCGTACAGAAAAGCATTTTTGACATCAAATTGCCAAAGAGACCAACCTTTGCATGCAACCAAAGAAATGAGCACTCGAATAGTCACCATCTTAGCAACTGGGTTGAATGTCTCCTCATAATCCAGGCCATATTGTTGAGAGAAACCCCGTGCCTCAAGACGGGCTTTGTATCTATTGATACTTCCATCGACCTTCTTCTTCAACTTGTAAACCCATTTGCAAGTAACTACCTCAACGTCTTTTGGCTTAGGTACCAATTCCCATGTGTCATTCTTATCCAGAGCTGAGATTTCTTCATGCATTACATCTTCCCAATCGGAAATACATTGGGCTTTAGAGAAGCACTTAGGCTCATCATCACATATATCTCCCACAAGGAAACATGATGTTATAGTGCAAGCATTCAGCTGTACATCATAGTCACTAAGATAATCAGGTTGTTTCCTTGCCCTAGTCGACCTTCGAACCTCAGCTTGCTGAGTATTGTCTCTAATTTACTGAATATGTTCTTCGGAAGGAGAACTTTGACCCTCGCTTTCTTGGACACTTTCCCCGCCTCCGAACAAGTCAAAATCAGATTCATCTATCTGCACAAGGCGTGAGTTTCTTCTGTTTTGACCAGCAGAGTAATAGGTTGACACCTCATTAAACACCACATCTCGAGAGACAACACATATCTTGGTAACAGGGTCCATACACTTCCAACCTTTCTTGTGTGCATCATAGCCAACAAAGACACATTTTCTAGCTTTGGAGTCAAGTTTAGTGCGACTATGCTTACGTACATGAACATAACAGAGAGAACAAAAAATTCTTAAATAACTAACATCTGGCTTAGTTTTATATAACATCTCAAAAGGAGATTTTGATGTACCTGGCTATGGAGGCAGTCGATTGATCACATGACAAGCACAATGCATAGCAGCTGCCCATAACTCCCGAGGGAGATTCCAGGATAGGGTCATTGCAATAAGATGTGTCAACTTGCGCTCAGCAACTCCATTCTGGTGTGGAGTATCGGGACATGTCATTTGACGAAGAATGTCATTTTCTTTGCAATATTGAGAAAACTCATGAGATAGATATTCTCCCCCATTGTCGGTACGCAAACACTTTAGTGTAGACCCAAAATCTTTGCCAATCTAGGAACATGATAAACATATCTTAAGGAAACTCCATTGCATTCAAGTTTGCCACCTTGACATGGCCCTCTTTAAACACCGGAAGGACTGAATTATCGGCCGTAATATTAGCACGCCTCCCAATGTGTGGACGAACATCTGAAAGTAAAGTAGCATCTCATGTGGCATGATGTGAGCAACCTGAATCAATGATCCACTCTTTGTAGTCAACAGAGACATTAGCATCTGTATGTGCGTCGGTTTGGTGCACACTAGAAGTCATAGTCTCTAGTTGATCAATAATTTCAATAGAGAAACATTGCTCCCACTTTGGCTCATCAACCCCTTTGGTTTCATGGACAACATTTGCATTAGTACCAACAAGGTTTACACGACAATTTTTCTTGATATGACCAAATTTGCCACACATAGAACATGCCACCTTCACACGGCAATCACGCTTAAGATGCCTCGATTTTCCACATTTGTAACATATTTTGGGATTACCTTTTGACTCCCATGTTGTTCTCTGTTGCTTACCATCACTAGAAGCATTGGTATGTTTCAAATGATCTTTGGTAAAGAAAACATCTTCAATACTAGAAGAGGATTTGCAAGACATCTACTTAACCAAAGCTTCCTGGTTAGAAACCAGATTTTCCAAATCGATGATTGATGGCTGAATTGTCCACCCTTGCACGGAAGAGATAAATGGCATAAACTCTTTTCGCAAACCACGAATCAGATAACGATGCAATCGAACATCGCTTATGGGCTCCTCCGAATCCAGCTCTGAAATCTCAGAACACAATTTTTTAACATTCAAAAAATAATCTGAAATTGAAAGATTACCTTGTGTTATCCCAGCAAGTTCGTTCTCCAACCGCATTGTATTCTTTTGAGTGAACAATCTTTCAAGTGTCTCCCACACATTCTTTGGTGATGACACATCACAAACATGCTCAATGTAATCATTGCTAATTGATGTCCGCAAAGCAAATAAAGCTTTGCCGCACTTGATTTTCCACTTCCTCCATGACTCGACATCTTGCGGAGTGTCCTCTAGAATTACCATTTCAGCACCAGAAATAAGATCCCACAAGTCTTGACCCTGTAGATAGGCTTCCATACAAAGCTTCCAGTAACTGTAATTGTTACCAATAAGCTTATCCACAGAGACTTAGAAAACACCATTTTTGTTATTCATCTTGAAAATGGGACAAAGCTATACTCCAATGTATAAGAATTGTAAAACTCACTCATCTCTACAGAGTAAAAAAATCAAGGCACCTAGTAACCCGGATGCTCTGATACCATGAAACAAGTAACTGCTTTAATTCAACTCAAAGAAACAAAGAATATAAGAGCTGAACTAAAGCTAATTTTATTACTCAAGGAAAACTAAGATGAATGGAATGATTTGATGGGGTCACAGACTCATCTATTTATACTAAACTTGTCCTACAAAGGCTATCATAACTTTGTTCCTAAATCTGATCAACTACATTGACTCAATCCTAGCACAAAATACTCGGCCAATAATATCCAATGCCACCCTATTGAGGTACAATCATTTGGATGCATTAGATCTAAGAATCCCTCTACTTACTCCAACTTCTATGGTTCACTACTAACATAGAAGTACAATCATCCAAGTGACACCACAGGGTATTGTTTCTCTACAGGCTCAGTCGTTGTGTCTTGGTGCAGCAAAAAGCAAAGAACAACTGCTCTTTCGAGTACAAAAGCAGAATACATGGCAACAAAATAGTGTGTATTTGGCTTAAGCGGCGTATTGGCGAAACCACCTCAGCTCCGGATTATCCAGTTCCTATCAAATGTGATAATGAAAGCACTATCAAGCTTGCTGCAAATCCAGTGTTTCATGCCCATACAAAGCATATTGAGATCCATCATCACTTTGTTAGAAAAAAAATGTTAAATCAGGAGATAGAGTTACAACATGTGCAGACCAAAGAACAAGTTGCTGACATATTCACTAAAGCGCTTTCGAGAACAAAGTTTAAAGAATTTCGAAGTAAACTTGGCCTAACTGATCGTGATCGTGGTATGCACTAAGGGGGAGTGTCACAATTTAGTGCATCCTGCTCTGGAATTTGAAGAGTCGAGTAATGCACTTGGATGATTGTACTTCATATGTTAGTAGTGAACCATAGAAGTTGGAGTAAGTACAGGGATTTTTAGATCTGATGCACCCAAATGATTGTACCTCAATAGGGTAGCATTGGATACAATTGGCTGAGTATTTTGTGCTAGGATTGAGTCTAGTTGATAAGATTTAGGAGCAAGTTATGATAGTTTTTGTATGACAAGTTTAGTATAAATAGATGAGTATGTAACCCCATCAAATCATTCCATTCATCTTAGTTTTCCTTGAGTAATAAAATCAGCTTTAGTTCAGCTCTTATATTCTTTGTTTTCTCTGAGTTGAATTGAAGCAATTATTTGTTTCATAAGCAAGTAGCACCTGAAACAGAAAGATAAAGCATTAGCCCGACATTTATCATGGTAAAAACCTATGCAACAAGCAAGTACTCACCTTGCCTGTCCATCACAAAATTATTGTTTTTCGGCTCTAAATTTTAGTTTATTAGTCATTTTTCTTTTACTTGTAGATCAAGTTTTGCTTCATAATACTGTGCTATGTTGTCATTATTCATAACATAACCAAACATGACTTCAACAACCGGAGCTGTACAATATTCTTCATTCTCTACCATTGAAAATGCACTCACAGGAAATTCTAAATCACCTGAGATAAGTCAGCCAAGATTCCCTTTTCCTGCCTATTCAAAGATTTCGAATAACGGAAAATACCAAATGGAAGGCCAAGAATGGGAAGGATGTGTGAAACACCAAATGTATCGATGGCGAGAAGGATTGCTTGCTGAATAAGGTGGAAATTAGAATTCATTAAACCTGAAAATAATATGAAGGATAACAGTTACTGGTACAAATACCATGATAAAAGCATAAGTAGGCTTCACAAGAATTAACAAAAGGATACTTAAGCTTGTATCTGACTTGCCCAATAAATGCAGCACCATATCTAAAGCCATCAAAGGCACACCTACAAGAAACACAAGAAAGTGAATAGAAATACAATTTTATATGCAGATGATCTCTAGTTATAACGCCATAGGTGGGGGGACAATTTCATGAGCCAAATAAAAGTCCCAGCCAAAATTAGAGATTTGAGAATAATGCAAATGAGAATTTCCGTCATTCAATATATAAACGGTTAGCCTTTTCATTAAACATATTCTATCTCTTTCCTATTTTTACTCCTCCCAACTAGTTTGAAAGAATGGTTTGGTAACTAATAGGGAGTATTCTACTGTGGCTAAAGATGCCTGCATCTGTTAGGGCATCTCCAATGGGCAACCTCAAAAGCCGAATTTAGGTTTTGATTCAGCTTTGAGGATCTCTTTTCATGCTCCAACGCATGGCAAAGCTCAAGAGGTTTCAGAGCAACACGTTCCTAAAAAAGAGTATGGGTTTGTTTCATTTGAGCGGAGCCAGATCCTTGCACGCAAGACTGCATTGCATCCCTAGCCGAATGGCTATTTTGACTCCCCTTTTAAGGTTTTTTTTTGTAAATCTTCAATTGTAGTGCACCCACCCTCAACCTCAAATGGGTCACCCATCTTACACCCTTTTGAGTTTGAGGTTGAGCACTCCATATCTTAGCTACACAGATTATGTATTGTTCTATCTATGTTATTTAATCGGCAATTAATCACCAATTAAATCTTCTCGGTAGTAGAGCGTTATGATTTTTTTAATTAATCGTTTGAATAATCTTTAGCCGAGTAATCAGCTAGAATTAACGATTTTTCACCGAGTTACCGATTAATTACCTTCGAAATTCATCGATTAATTGGCTTATAACAATATGTTATAAATAGCTAGATAATGAAAAATCAAAGAAAATATATATGTTAAATATCTAAGAGAAAAGAGAAAAACAATCAAAGAAAAATAACAACTAAAACTAAAGAATATGAAAAGTTGCACCTTTATCTAACATTGAATTTTTTTTATTTTCTTATAATTTTTCTTAAATTGTGGCATGTGATGTTACGACTTTAATATTCATTAATATGTTTTTTTTCTTGCATAAAACATGTTACTTCGATGTAGGGTAGAGAAAATATGTTTATAAAATAAAGGCCGATGAATTCTGAATAATTAACTATTAATCTCATAACGCTCTTGAACCGATTAGGGTCTGAATGATTTAACTACAAAATCTTCCCATGCCTATAGCCCAAATCAAAAGTTGACTTTTCAAGGAACTTCCTTCATCCAAAAGAATTTGTTACCCAAAACAGATTGTAATTTGATGCAGCAAGTGTTAACTTGAACTGTTCAGTGTGGCTACTTTCCACTGTGAATTGACCAAATTCGTCATTCCATCTCCAATCATCAAGTTCTGCAATAATAGATAAACCTTGAAGAACCTCAATCATATATAGCAGCAGGCAAGGAAGTTCTGAATCTCTAATAGCTCTTCACAGAGCAATATCCCAAGTATTTGAGTTGTCAGCAGTCCTCATATAAAATTGTGAAACTGATCCAGTTGTTCTCTGAAAGACAGATTGTAGATACTTCTGAGTTGGTCAAAGGCTTGTACCATACCAAGTATCTTCTCTAAAGCATACTCCACTTTCATCACCCACCACAATACCACATAAGAGATACCTCTTTCAAGCTGAGGCTTGAGATTCGAGCTTGTTCTCGACCAAGCACAACCATAAAGGGTTGTATAGTGTTGTTAGTGCAAAAAGAACAACACGACTCTATCAGCTCCAACCACTTATCAGCAAAGCCCATCCTCACATGTATGAGCTCTCAAAATCAACTACAAGATAAATTCAACCTTGTGAATCAAATACTATCTACAGTGTTATCATACCCTCCTTTTAAGAAAATATGGTGACCTTGCAATCTCCTCCCACAACCCATGCCTTCTGACATCTCTAAGTTCTTGCCAACAATATCAACCAAAACGACAGTCATTGAACCATAGACCTCTTTTGCCAACCACGCTTCGATTATCACACAAAGCAAGCAACCCATTGGAGCTATGCAAGGAAGCAACTAAAGGAGTGTTTGGTTGCATGGAATCCTACTCCATGGGAATCCATGAGAGGACAACCCATATTTAAGCTAAATTGAGGTAAGACTCGCATCCACCACTAGACTTTTGTGATCAACAATCGGAATGAAAGTCTCACAAACATGGGAATCTCAATCCTTACTCACCCCCAAGCATTGATTTTCATGTTCATGGGACTTCCATTCCCACCATTATCACAGAATCTAGTGATGGATGACGAATCACGAGTGTTACCTCAATTTAGCTTAAATGTAGGTGGTTCCTCGTGGATTCCTATGGAATAAGATTTCGTGCAATAAAACACACCCTACTACCCTAGTTCCAACCAACTCCCCTCTCCAAAACTTTTCCAGACAAACTTCAAATCTTGGTCTTGTCTGCATTTTTTCATCCCATACTCCAACCATTATCACCTTCTCATCATTATCCAACCCCCTCACATTCCATGCAAAGATGTCAGTTCTCATCCTTCCCACAAATGCTTTGTCCAAGCCCACCATACATTCATCCCCACTAAAATCATATCTCGACCCTGCAAGAAAATACACCTCTTTATCCATCGTCAATGAATTCATTTGATTTATCATCGAACTAGATCAGTTCCTCCGAACTGATTGGAGTAAGCCTTAATCCTGAAAAGTGGTACCAAACTGCCAAATATCCCTCATGAGACCAACCATCATCTGCATTACCTCATTGAACCATCTGGATATCCCCAATGAATGGCACAACTGCAATCATCCCCTCCTACTTCAGCTATTATACTTGACAAATAATCAAAGACGGAAATGGCATAAGAGGAAAGTATCAACTAAGCAAATAGGAAATGGATTTAGAATTCAGAATCAAAATAACAAAGAAACTAATCCAACTAGACCAGGAAACCAAATTTTAGCCTAAACAAAACAATAATCTTATTGCCTGGTATTTGGCGCATTACTAATCATGTCGCCACTAAGGGCATAAATTCCCTTTATCTATAACACCCACCTGGGCTACAAATTGGATTGGGATATCCAATTCTGACCAATTCCAAATCGAAAATTTTTGAAAAAAAATCCGACTCTGAACTATCCAAATTCGAATTTCCGATATCCAACAATTCTGAAATTTTTTGGAATGGAATTGGAATCTATTTGAAAAATCCGATTCAGATCCGAACATTTTTGAAACTTGCTGAAAGTGTTCTGCTCCAAAAATTTTCGAAAATATTCCGACTATTATTCAAGAGCGGCAGTGCACACAATAATCCACTTTAATTACATATGAAAAAAAATAATAATAATAATAATCTCAACCATTGTCTCACACCGGAAGGAACAAATAAAGTTCATTTATAAAATAAGTTATTTATATAACATAAGTAACGACTAATAGATTATTTGTTACATTAAAAAAAAGTCTATTTGTATAAAATGTCTTTTATTGTTTATTAAATTATAAAAACAGTCTAAAGTTTTAATCTTTAGGTGCATTTTCCTTTTACAATTTTTATGATTCATGTTGAGTAGAGTTATTGGAAATTTACAATAGATAATTAGATATGTATATATTTTGAAAATGTTGGAAGAAAATTGAATGTGAAGCTAACATGTATGATTTCTGCATTCCATCTATGTGTAAAGTATTTATAGGATTTCAGATGGAAATGGAAGGATGATTAAATCATGACAGCCAAGCTTTTTCATTGTAAACCCACAAAATCACTGATGGGAACACTTAATGTGTTCATCGCTTCGCTAGAGATCAATATTGTAAACCCATTTCAATGTACAACATTGCCTTAATTTTGGTAGTGGTAGTCTCAAACCTCAAATTCTGCATTTTATCCCACCATTTGCATGTAAGCTAATCTTAACGATACCAAAATCCAAAAAAAAAAAAATTAATAATAATAAATAATCAACCATAGACAATATAAACCCATTATAGATTTCCCATACAATATGCGTAAAATTAACTTAACCATTGTTCATTTTTATTTCTTTTCGAAAAGCTCTTAATTCTTTGGGAGGGAACCATATAACCATCAAACCGTTGGCCCAATCAAAATACATCAACAATCTATAAATTTATTTCTTCCCAATGATGTTTGTTGCCCACTCTTATAGTTGAAACAACCAATTGTTTGTAACAACTAAAATTGCAAATGACGACGATTTGAGACTCTACGTCAACTGAGTTTAAGAGGTTCTTGAGGTATTTGATTCAGACGTCAAGTTGCACCGGCTAGAACGGAAACAGTGTATCGTATGTGAACTAAAGTTTGACTTCTTGTTGCATACTTTCCTCTCACAACATCAAAGAAACTTACCCATACGAGATCTCGTCATTATCAAAGCCTTGATTAACTGAATTGCAAGGGAATCTTCCATTGAAGAGTCGATCATTAGCATTGATTAATCACATTCCAAACAAACTCCTAAATATTATATCGAAGCCTTATTAAAGAATTGATTGAAGATTGACCCAGTCCTGATTCAAACCTTAAGAAGACTTTGATTAATCTGAAGAGAACCCCTCAATTGATCGCAATGGAGAACAAAGAAAACTAAAAAGAGAACATAGAAGTGAAGCTTTTAAGTGAATTATCACAGTGACGTCTCTTTGGAGTGGTCACGTCATTTGGTTTGGGTGAGGAGATGATAGAAAAATAGGTTTTAACCTCATTTTGAGATGTTTTTACTCTCTATTGTTCGATTTTTTAGATGTTTTAATCTAAGCCATTATTTTGTTAGTGATTTAATCTTGACCGTTGAATGTTGATATACTAAATTTGAGTGGTACAACTAATAGTGCCTTACATGCCAAAATATACCCTCTAAGCTTTAATAGCAGAGATAAGATTATATATCATAATTATCAGTTACAATTTATAAGCCATAATTATATGTTTGCACTAATCATTATGAGCCCCAACATGCCCAATAAATTTTGTCTCATATTTTATACTTTATCTTTTATACTTAAATTTAGTCTAACCCCCATTTTTTGGAAGGAACTGCTAAGTCAACGCAGTTGACTTGTCAAGGATGATTAGAGGACCAAAACACCCACACCTTAAAATGGGGTCAAACGCAAATAGGAAAAAATTAATGGTAGCTAAAGTTATAAAGAAATAAATAAATAATCCGACCAAAACTTTTCTTCCTTCTTCATTCCTTCCTTTATGTTGTGTTCTTTGTAATTGCATTGTTATATCACATTCAGCTCCTCTTCCTCCATGATTTTTCAAAAAGTTCCAAAAAAAATCCGAAAAAGTGAAAATCCGAAATTTTAATTGAGTCTAACCCTATTTTCCTAAAATTCAATTTCACATTTTTCCCGAAAAAAAACCTTGAAATTTTTGAAAAGTGAAATTCCAAAGTTATCCGAAAGTTTTTACTGGAATTTTCCAATTCCGAAATTTTGGAATGGAAATTGAAACCAATTTCAATTTTGAATTTTTTTGGAACTGAAATCGAAACGCTTGTTTCCGATCCGTTCAAAAATCAGCCCTACACCACAATCCACAACATTCAATTGTTAGTTTGTTACTTTCCCTCATTGATAAGTTGCCTACAAATTTCTCAACTGAAGATGCTCGCCTGCGGTTCACTCCAAACCCGGATTTCTACGGATGAAGAAGCCTCAGTTGCACCAAACCAGTGGTTTGTGGGTCTGAGTTGGATACTGTTAAGACTTGAGACTTGACCAAAGCGTGACCCAATCAAATCGTGTGGCCTTTGTTGTAAACTTGTACTCTAGCAAAATACTTTTCCATTCTCTGTGGATCCAATATTTTTTATTGCTTCTTCTGCAATAGGCTTTAATCTACCCCTATTGGACTCCCCCATAAGTTTATTTTCCCTATCCCAAAACTTCATCACTGGCCGAATCTGCGAGGCTGCCAAACACATGTTACTCTCCTCAAAATTCTCGTTAGTTCCATAAGGTTCACCCCTATTGGATTCCCCATAAGGTTCAGGTTCGGCTGTCCCAAGCAATCATTGTCCTGTGACGTGGAAGCCATTTCACCAAGACACTTCAGGGTCTTTAATGACCACACTAGTTTTCCAGGGAGTAAGAGAATTCAGAGTATCTAATGATCCAAATTTTGAGTGTAAAAGAATTCGGAGTATCTAATGAGCACACTAAAATGCTCGTTGGTTGATAACTTGATAGATGCTATGAAATCATACAAAAGATCTAGAGTCAATTATGTAAGAGACCCTAGTGTGCATGGTTGCAAGTGTGTAGAGAGAGATTAATCTCAATTCTCACATCCCCAAACCAAAAACATTTCATCATTAATGACAAGTGACAAACAAACTCCAAGCAGGAGATGAGGTATCTTACCAGTGACCAGTGATAAAAAAATAGACATACATAAGAAGACTCCATTGAACTACAGGAAATAGATCATGCCGTAAACCTCCAATTGTTCCGTCCTTGGTCTTTTTGTCTGAGATCCCCGACATTATGATGCACATCCTGTCACAAGTTAATCCATAAATAAGAAATAATTTCAATAAAGAAAATAATTATCATACCTATCAAACTTAATTACAAAGAATATTATGAAACATCAGTTCAAGACTTGATTTTCGACTGAAAGTTAATTAATCTAACAAACAAAGAGAAGGAAGTCAAAGATAGACACGTGTTTCACATTGCAATGCCCATAGATTGCTGACAAGTTTATAGATATGAGTGTATCTTACTAAAATTTTGAAACTGGTTGACTACAGAAGGTAAAATATCAAGTAAACACTTATAACTAAGGAAATTTTTAAATTTTTTTTTAAAAAGTGAAACAACTAACATGAAGAATACCTCCCATGACAGATGCTAAAGCAACAAAGGGGCCTTGTCTTCCCAATATTGGCAGTTGAACTCCAAGCAGACAACATTCCCACCATTTTGATAAATGTTTTTTTATACATAACTTGAGGTCTTCTCATTCTCAATTAACTGGGAAAGCGTCAATAGCATAACTAATAAAATCCGAATGGTATAAATTATCTGAGGGGAGATATTTTTTCAAGGCCTCCAAGCACCAGATGTATCAGCAGCATCTTATTTTCTAAGGCCCGATGTATTGCGACAAGTACATAACTTAAAATGGTTCCGGCAACAAAAAAGTACTTCAAAGCCCTCTAACAATGGTTTCCGCCAGTGCTCTTGTACAACAATTGCACCCAGATATCATTCCCCCTCATCATTACTCGCTTTCCATTTTGAGCCAGCTGTGGAACATGATGAATAGACAAACAAGCTGATAAAAAAAAAAAATTTAATACCTGATACAATAAATTGTCCTCAATGATTGCAGGAGCCCAAAAGTTGTTTCCTACATCAATAAACGTTGCAAGTCCACCAGTCGTCAAGCCCTAAATTATTCCAGGGGTACACTCTCAGTTAGAAATTATGAACTTGATGTATCATAGTTGATGTCATTAAGTTGAAAAGGCAGTCAGAGGAGGTGGTGGAAAGATGAGGAAAATGAAGTAAAAATGTTATTCTTCATCTTTGCTTTACTGCCTTGAGAAATAGGTAAGCGTGACTTCAAATTACACTGTGTTTAAATGAATTATGGATCCTGTACTTAGACATTGAAATCCTCATAAGGTGCTTTGGCATGTATTTAAAATATTGAATACATTGATCCTGTTTGAGACATGAAATTGTTTATGCAATGTCCTTCCTACTACATTGATCCCTAAATATGGAGCTGTCTGTTTGAGATTGTTTCATTTATTTGAAGATGTTTCTTGAAATATTACACATAGATTAAGCATTATTTCAAAGAAAACGAGTGAAAGAGTATATTTTGAGCTACAAATACAGATGACTGACATTCACTATTACTCAAGCAGGGGAAGGCAAGCTAAAAAAGATTTGGACGAGGAGAAGAATAGAATAGAGGTGACCTTGAGACGTTGCAAACTGGTTGTTGGTGGATCTGCAATAGCCTTAAAGATGATTGCTGGCAACTTGTCCATCCATGGCTTTTTCTCTGCCCCGGCCCCAAGTAACATAAGATAAATAAGACAGAAAGAAAGAAAAATACAGAGATGATAGAGGGAAGTTAATGGTAATAGAAAGAGTGCCTAACAAGAGAATAATAGAGTACTGGGTGCCACAAAATCAAACCCTAAACCTGCAAGAAAGGAAAAGAAAATATGGGTTCCTTGTTTATTAATCTGAAAAAATAAAAAATAAAAGGTGAAAGAGATGAGCGAGAACAACAATGACAAGGCGGTACACTGCTGAAGCACGGATGAGAATGAGAAATGTGGGTGGGAGCATTGGCTTGAAAGTGAAGAAACAGCAAAGAGCTCGGTGGCTCGGTGCTATTAAGAGCATTTTAACCGAGCTAAATTTTGAGATTCTCTATTTTGTCATCGTTTCAATCACATCTTCTATTTTAACTTTTTCATCATTATTTAAATATATATTTCACTTATTTTTATCTCATATTCCTTTTTATTTTGATTTTTTTAATTTAAAAATTAAAGATTTTAAAATATTTTAATGATATTTCAAATTTTAGGGATGGTTGGCTGTCCTGAGGGATAAATTGAATGTTAAGTTAAAATGATGAATGGTTTAAGAGATCTATTGGAACATGCAATTTCTCACATGAGACTCCTAGCTATTTTAGGGTTCCATTAGAGATGCTCTAAGGAGGAAGAATCCAATAATGAAAAGGAAAAATGGTCATCAAGTGCCGTGTAATTATCAACAAAAATGGCCATATCAAACCCCATTTACCACCCATTATTCTTATTAGATTCTTGATTCTTTAAAACGAAAGGAAACGAAAACCTAACAAAAAAAAATCAAATGGTGTTGTTCGTGCTCTGCTGCCGCTCAAGTTAAGTTAAGTTAAATTTCCCCTTTTTGAATTGTGAATGCTAACGCAAACCAGTTGAGTTGGGAGGATGGATCGCCTTTCCACTACCATTGCCAATCAAAGGAAAGTAGCCCATTAGTATAAAGAAAATTTTGATAGATTTTGGAAATCAACTGCGTCTGCCTTCTGTTAATCCACCCAATCTAGCACGCCCACTAAATGCTAATTCCACCCAGGATATACACCCGAATTCGGGCTCTAAGGTTGCGTTTTTTTTTTTTTTTTTAATGTTTAGAAACTACCTTCGGAGTTTGGAAGTTTGAACAAATTGTTTTTATAAGTTGTAAAATAAAAAATGTTTATTTTTAGGTGTTGATATAAAGTTGTTTGATCTTTTTATCCAACATCACAACTCCCACCGCTCAGCTCACCACAAATTATCAACTTTAATTTCCTTCTTCACATGTTTTCTCTCCGTCAAACACCATTGAGATCATTTTCCACTACTAGAAACAACTCAATATCATTCTATATTCCTGACAAATCTCCAACAACTAAAGGAAGATAAATAAGAGGGAGGAACAGGAGAGGGGAGAGTAGTGGTGGCGGTGACAACATTTCTCGTGTGATAGAGAGGAGATGGAAAAAAAGGGTTGACTAGTGGATAAGAAATAAGACATTAATCATTACAAGTTTATTGTGAGGTTATTATTGGAATGAATTTTCATTAAGCACATATGTTCGTAATGGTTATGAATTCAAAACAGTTTAATAAGCACTAAGGAGGTGCTTAGCACTTAGAGGGTGTTTGTTTTTTGTTTTGAACATACTTAAAAGCATTAATTCAGAAGAATTGCAGGGTTGTGTCGTTGAAAGGTTGGAAATAGCCCAGGCCCGCTTACTAAAAGCGAAAAAAAAAAAAGCAAAGGATTATATGGTGAGATATGAAATAAATCTGAAAGACTTATTATAATGATAAGTAGGTGATAAAATTGGTCAAATAAATCAACATCGAACTTATTTTTCAATTCATATATTTTTCTAACGTCAAAATTCAGCTATTTGCATTTTGTTTGGATCACAAAGTTCAAGTCATCTTTATATTCACCTCATTCTTCAAAATGTTCAACGAGTTTGTTCGTCCACATGCCACAATGCGTATTTTTCTTGACAAATGATAGAATGCTCAAGATATTGTATATAGCGCCAATATATACTTTGAACACATGATTGAAGGCTCAATATACTATCTACATTGTCAATCTACTCAATCTTGATACGGTGGATGCATGTTTGGAATAAATGAGATGAGTTGATCAAATGGTCGCTGCTATACGAACAAAACTTTGATGGGACAATTTTGTTGTGAAGTTTTTATTTATTTATTTATTTATTTATTTATTATTTGTGCATTGGTCAAGCAACCGCTTCTTCTATTTTTCATGAGAGAGGTATTGGTTTACCTTAACCGCCAAGAAAAAAGGGAAGGGTGTTGGCTACAACAACGCCTAAGCCTATAAATGGATCGAATTTGAATCCTCAAGTTGCAAATATTAGTATTTGGATCCGAAAATCTTACCTAACCAAAATTGTAAGCCTAATTTCAACACATTTTGTTACTCAAATCCAATATGTTTACAACACTAATAACACCAACCTAAAACGGAGGTAACAAAGAAGAGAGAATTTGAAATAAAACATGCAGTGTGAATATGAAAAATGACAAACATCTATTTTGAAATTCACGTACATGAAAGTACGATAAAAGATCAAGCTTTAGAGGTGGACCAATTTGAGGTTGAGGGTGGGTGTCCTCCAATGGGCCATACAACAAAATCTTTAAAAAAAATGATCAAAATTTTATTTATTAATTTTTTTTTTGAGGGGGGGATAACCAGTTTTACCTGTTAAAAATAGGTATGACAATTGGGCGGATTTTCACGGACATCCGCTCCGCCCTGCATCAATTGGGGCGGATTTGGATTTAGGTAAACGAATTTCGGGGCGAATTGGGAACGGATAATGATTTGGCATATTAGCTCCCCTCTTTTAGTTTCTTATTTTGTTCCAACTGTAGGCTGATCAATATTAAAAGAGGAATTCTAAATGTCGAGGAAACGGGCGAGGAAATGGGCGAGGGAAGCGACGTGGCGGGGTGGGGACCGTCCACTCCGCTTGGGATGCGCGCACCAAAAACGACGGCACGCATCCCGAGCGGGGTGGACGGTTCCCACCCCGCCACGTCGCTTCCCTCGCCCATTTCCTCGCTGTGTAGAATCTCTCATATTTAAATGGGAAAGAGAGGAAAAAAAAAAAAAACATGGGATGGGATGTGTTGTTTTCTAGGGGAAAAGAAAGAGTGGTGAGATGGGATGGGCGTGTTATTTTTTGGGGAAAAGAATGAGTAGCGAGTGGGTTGGTAGATTAATTATCCCTCCATCACCATCACAATTCACACACAAAGTGGCATTGTGATGACCTTTCATCCTCTCAATTCTCTCCATCACCAGCCACTGACAGTCCAACACTATCTCCTATTTCTTTTTCTTCGCGGTGGCCATTTTCTGTCTCGAAGCTCTTATCTTCTTTCGTCATTTTTCCCTCTTTCAGCTAGTGTAGAGGGATCAATGATCTGTTGGTGGTGGTGGGTAGTGGGATCTGTTGACTAGTGGTGGGTGGTGGCCGGATCTTTTGACTGATGGTGGTGGGATCTGGTAATGGTGATGTTGATGAGTATCTCGAGGAGAAGATAGAAGGTTAACAACAATTAATCTGGGCGAGACGGATATTAGTAACGGAGATGGTTTTAACGAAAAAATAAACAATTTTTGGGACGGATTCGGGGATCCACAAATCTGGCCGGGTGGAGACGAATTTGCCTAAATCAGCATCATTGCCGTCCCTAGTTAAACGTAAGGTTAAATTAGTCCTATGAGCTACACAAGCATAACTCTTTTGATTGTTTTACCCCACCCAAATCTGTCGGGCCATATTCTTTTCTGGCAATGATTTGGGCTGGAAGTTTTACCAGTTAAAAATAGGGATGACAACTAGACAATTTTTCACAAACATCCGCTCCGCCTTGCACTGATTGGGGCAGATTTGGATTTGGGTAAATAAATTTCGAGACAGATTCAAGATTCAAATTGTATCTGTCACGGATTCGAAACAAATAAGAATTTGGCATATTAGCTCCCTCCTTTAGTTTCTTATTTTGTTCCAACCGTGAGTCGATCAATATTAAAATGAGGAAGAGCGAGAGAGACATGGGATAGGATGTGTTGTTTTTTTGGGGAAAAGAAAGAGTGGTGAAATGGGATGGGACGTTTTGTTTTTTGGGGAAAAGAATGAGTAGTGAGATGGGTTGGTAGATTAATTATCCATCCATCACCATCACAATTCACACAGTGGCACTGTGACGACCCTTCCTCATTTTAGTTATCTCCATCACCAGCCAGTGACAGCCCGACACTATCTCCTCCTTTTTCTTTTTCTTCTTGGTAGTCGTTTTCTGTCTCGAAGCTCTCCTCCTCCTTCATTCCCTTCTCATGTTTCAACTAGTGCAGAGGGATCGACGATCTGTTGGTGGTGGGATCTGTTGACTGGTGGTAGTGATGTTGATGAGTATCTCGAGGTGAAGATAGAAGATTAGCAACGATTAATCTGGGCAAGACGAATATCAATCACGGAGATGGTTTTAACAAAAAGGATAAACAATTTTTGGGACAGATTCGGGGATCCACAAATCCGACCACGGAGATGGTTTTAACAAAAAAGATAAACAATTTTTGGGACATATTCGGGGATCCACAAATCCGACCACGGAGATGGTTTTAACAAAAAAGATAAACAATTTTTGGGACATATTCAGGGATCCACAAATCCGACCAGGTGGAGACGAATTTGTCTAAATCCGCAGCATTGCCATATCTATTTAAAAGTAAGGTTAAACTAGTACTATGAGCTACACAAGCAGATTCTTTTGATTGTTTTGCCCCACCCAAATCTGTTGGGCCATATTCTTTTCGAGCAATGACTTGGGCTGAAAGTTCAAACCAATTGAGCCTTGGACTTTCCATTGGAGCATGAAAATTCACTCCCAAAGCTCCAACAACTATCATATTTGACTTTTGAGCTTGCTCATTGAAGATGCTCTTACACAAGTAAATAAAAACCATCCCTCTTTTCTTTTCGCTAGCAGCATAATATGGAAGAGCGAGCGCAGATCACAGAACAATAGTCAAATTTAGTCACATAGATTGTTAACTAGGTTACTTACAGATACAAAAGATGGTTAATCATGAGTCAGGTCGAGTAAACTGAACCAAAACCAAGCAAAAAGATCTCAATTACCCTAAATATGGCCTTACAACTCCTCAGGCTTTTGTCTGGAGCACAGAAGCACGACACCAGCCTAAAGTTGTCAATCTTCATTCCAAGGGCTTCATACGATTTTTCTGGGATTAAAAGAACACAGTGACAACTTGTTAAGTAAGGCCTACTCTTGTTTATCACGGGATTGGGAGGATTCTGCATTTTCACTTGTCACAGATTGATTAATGCTAGCTTTTGCCTCTGCAAGAAACGCAGGATCTGGTACATGTCTATCTGAAGGCTCTTTCATTGCCATACAAATGTAGAATGCAATAACCACATTAACTGATATGACAGCAAGGAATCCGCTGAGAAGCGTTTTTGAGGATGATGACAACTGATTTGAACCTGTTCAGAAGAAAAATGCTACATACATTATGTACATTAGGCAGTTGCTATGTAGATCTACAGGTTCCACTCCATTCTATCAATAAACAAATATAAATAAAAAGTAAATTAAAAAACAATATTCCTCCGAATTTTCCCCTTTCCCTTCTTTTCCACAGCACCACCAGAGCATCCCATCAGCCAACACCAACTCCGGCGATAGTCTTCCCCTCCTCTCTCCGTTACCTTTTACTCTCAACAGACCAGCAAGCCACAACTTTCTCCCTCTTTACTGCAATCTCTCTCTCTTTTCTGTCATCCAAAACCACCACAGGCCAACCTGCCTCTATTTTTACTAGAACCTCTCTCTCTACTGTGACCTCCACCTCTATCCTTCCTCTCTTTCTTTGTCCCTCTGAAACCACATCACAACTGTGAATTGCCAAAAGTTAGTGAACTGTAGGCTTTCAAACATGCCCAAGATTTGACATGTGTGCATGCTAAAAAATCGCCCTGTGGGCATGTAAGAAGGCCTGACATTCACTGACTTCAACTTTGTATGGTAGTGATGTTTAGGTGAGTTTTAGCATTTATGGGTCCTTTTGGGTTATTCCTGTTTTTCCTGTCCTATATGACATTTACCTTTTTTTGGGATACTTGCAAGTATAGAGCTTCTGCTACAACCTAAACATATTAGAAGGTGTTGGGTCAACACAGAGACGTATCCCCCAACTTAAACACGGACGTTGAGAGTTGTGTGACATATCGTCCCAACATATTGTCAAGGTGGAGTATCGCAAGTACCCCAGGTGCTTCAGCTCAAAGGCCTCCTTACCAGTGAGATACATGTCTCCACTTAAGAGTAGTTGCGACTTGCAAGTCACACCTCATGTCCCAAGCGGTACTATTATAGGTTCTAATCGAGCCCAGACATCCCAATACGTGTAGCATCTATTTGAAAGATAAAAATAAAAATCAAAAACAAAAGTTTAAACTTTTTTGTGCATGCATTGAGCTCAGGAAGCTAACAAGTAACAAGTGAAGATAGAATTATGTGTAAAAGGAAGCTTACCAAGAAATATGTCATGGTTGAAACCATATAAAATTGCAACAGGAATCACCCACATAAACATTGATGCGACAAAGAACTTCCTAACCACCCCAGTCATTAGCAATCTGTAACTTAATATAGAAAAGTTGTGTCAAATCAAATAACGTTCAGAAACCAACAATTTTTTTTTTTTTTTAATTTTAATTTTTTAATTTTTATAATTTGAAAAGAAATATACAAACAGAGCACTTATTTTTTATAAGAAAAACAGGGTATTATGTATCACTAGGGTGTCGACGCGCTCTACGTGCGCGAATATTCAGTACTTTTTTTATTTTATTAAAACCTTTCAATAATAAGTAAAAATTATTATTGAAATTCTAAACAAAATAATTATTTATAATTTTTAGGGTCTATGTATAATTTACAAATAATTAAGGGTTTCGAATAAATGATGTTAGGGGCTTAGGTATAATTAATAATATTTAAGAGGGGAGAGTTTTTAACGTAAATAATCTGAATTTGGGAGGGTTTAAAATGAAAAAAATACCCCTGGCCACTATTCGATTAACTATTGGTTATTTTTGTAAATATGATAGAGTTGGAAGGGCATCTTGGGCATTCAAAAAAATCAGGACGAAATCCACATGGGTACTGTTCCTAAGGGGAGCTGACAGCTGACATTATATGGTACAAATTTAAGAGGGGCGAGTTTTTTTTATCATAAATAATCTGAATTTGGGAGGGTTTAAAATAACAAAAATAACCCTTGGCCACTATTCACCTAACTAATGGTTATTTTTGTAAATATGATAGAGTTGGGTAGACATTTTGGGCATTCTAAAAATCAGGACGAAATCCACATGGGTATTGTTCCTAAGGGGAACTTACATTATATAGTACAAATGTAAAAAGAGAAAAGGTACTGCTCAGTGGACAATATGTTTGTTAAGTACAACTGTACAAATATGAGTACTTAATCTAATCTCTCCGTACTTATTAACACCCCATAACCACAAAGTTACTTTAATATCTATCCACCTACAAACTTTTGGACAACCTAAAGACCCTATTGTTTCTTTTACACCATATCAACCAAACAAAAGCATGGAGAAGTCTTTCCCAAATCCATCTTCCAAAAGCAGAAAAAAATTGGTGAGGCCTGCCCCTTCTGGCAGCAATGAAGTTCTCCACCCAGTCAATAAAAATGAAGGAATAGTTGCATTGATATGGCATTAAGCCAAAGCTTTATCCATAAATCAAATAGAGCACTTCATGCACGGTAGTACGCCCATGTAATTTATGATACTAGACCAAATCCTCAATAAACACGAGATATGAACGAATGAGGATTAGAATATTAAAAAATTCCCATTCCACAAAACCATATTGCTTAATAGCCAGATTGCTGGAGGAATGAGAGTGACAAAGCATAAAACCACCCGACTAATGTAGGTCCAAAATATGACTAAGCTAAATTGAGAACTCGTCAACTAACATCAAAGAGTTAATAGTTGCATCCAACCTTGTCCTAGTTCAAGTATGAAACCAATACTTGCTTTAAATTCTGCTAGTCTTCCTCAACTCATACAAAAGCATGATGAAATGAAGATTCGGGTAAAAAGGGAACATGGAATTTCTGGGATTTTTAGTAAGAATGCTTTAATTTTGGCAATCTTTAGGAAAAGTCCAGTAAATCTAACATCTATAGTTGAGTAGCACTGTGCTCATATCTGGATATTTAGAGTTTAAAACTCTCTCTTCCTCTTTGCACCCAATCCTTTTTCATTTTCTTCTTATGATTTCCGTTGATAACTCATATGGTTGCATTGGCAATGAAGTTCCAGCCCCACTCACAACAACATAGTAAAATTGGTACCAAAGTCTTAAAGACGGAAAAAGGTTTGAGAGAAGAAAAAAGTAGTGAAACCACAATCCCTAGAGAAGGGATATGATGTGCCAATAAGCACCATTTAGAATGGTAATACACTATACTAATTTAGCACCAAGTCCATATAACTTATTGGGTCGATGGGGTCGCAGCTATAAATATTGATGATCTTACCAAGTTGTCATTGTAGCCAACAATGCGAAATGAGAGATAATATAATGTAAAAGGAGAGTTTAGTATGGGAAGGAACACCCAAGTTATGGTTATAGCAGTTTTGCTTTTTATCTGCCTGCCAATTCGAAGCTAGTGTGAGTGAAAATGGGTGGTAGCAAAAGCAAGAAATAAAAGAATGATTAGTAATTTTGCATTGGGTTTTAGCATTCTATTGTAGCAAACGGGGGGAAGCAGAATGAAAATGATGAGAAAACAAATAAATAATAACAGTCAAATCTCAGCCTGCATTTGGAAATATATATATATATATGTATAGACAGAGTACAGAAGATTAAGAGAAAAATAAATAAGCACTTACATGACGATGACAGAGAGCTGATCTGATCTGATGAGGGCTGAGAAAGAAATAATTAGAAAAGAAAGGAGTAAAAAAAAAAAAAATTGAAGGGAGAGGAGAGGAGATTAGCCAAAATGTTTCATTTGAAGTGAAGCAACTAAGCTAAGCTTAAATGGGGGACAGAACCCTAGCTGCTAAGAGAAAAGTTCAAATTTCACGTGAGAAAGAGATGACGGAACGGAAGGGGGAACTCGCAGATTGGAAGTATGAAAAGAAAGAAAGAAAGAAAGAAAGAAAGAAAGAAAGAAGAAGAGGAATCGAATCGAGATGGCGAGGGGGGCACCGCCGAGAGTGAGTGATTGAGAGAGAGTTAATTTGGTTTACGAATAGGTGGAGTGGAGGAAGAGGAAGAGGAAGAGGAAGACGATGGAGATTCAGATGCGCAGAAGAGGAGGGGATGCAAATACTTTAGGGTAATCCTCCTATCAAACCCAGAACGGACCACTGAGAAAGGGGTGAAGTGAAGGGACTCCACTCCCCCTTTTACTTTTTAACCCCTCCTACACATTTAATCATTTTGCTTGGAGTGTGAGTGCAACTTGTGTTATTGACCACCGTCTAATCCATGATCCCTTGTCAAGAATTACGTTAGTTAATTCACACAAAGACTCTAATTCAAGCTCAAAACAGATACTAGAAGGCGTGCTTTGAAAAGTTGAAATACACACTAATCATACAAATGTAGCTAGGCCTTTGACTTTGAGGCCTATATTCTTTTTCTTTTCTTTTTTTTAATTAATTAATTTTTTTTTTAATATAAAAAGTGCCACCATCTCTATTGTCCTCTATCATCTGGTTTCTTTTTTCTGTCTCCTGCTTCCTAGAAACCACCCACAACTTTGTTGTTGTTCATCCCATGAAAAACTAGCCTCTTTCTTGCTCCTTGCCAAACAACCAAAATAGGTCATTATCAAAATTTGCTCTTTTAAAAGTGACAAAATAACTGGTCCTAAAAACCTTCCAAGATAATTGATTTTGAAAATTTTCTGATTGTAGCTTTACCTTGTAACATGGCATGCCATAATTTAATACCTCACAAACTATTTGAACGAATAATAACAAAACAGTAAATCAAATAAGAAACCCCACTTCCTAGTGGCAATCTGAAATTTTGACACCAATTGAGTCTATAATGAAATAATTTCATACTGGAAGCACTTTATTGCTCTATAGGAGGAACTGCTGCAAGATTATTCAACAATAAATCTCAAGTGATAGTGGTTATCCCTATAACGTCAACAAATCATAATGATACATATCAAAAGCTTACGCTATATATTATGACATAGAACCGCACAACTGAACCTCGGAACCCTCGTTAGAAAACTGATATTGCTCATATACTTCAAACAATAGTTCCCTACATGGCACAACCGCCCCAAGCTTAATGCAGGCCAAGAAAGCACCGGAGAGCTTGCGATGAAGGCTATAAACTTCATCAGGTGGAGGGGTTAACCTGTGCCGCAGCATTGTTGCCCCAAGATTGGAAATACTTTGAGTGATGTTGGAGGAGCGGAAGTCATATCCACCCGACTTTGCAAATGGCAAACCTACAATAAAACCAGCCTGAACATGGGCATCTAACATTACATCTGATTCCATTCCAGTAAGAAAGCCAAGTCTACGGGACATGTCAATTACTGTATCTCTGTCACAGTTGGCGCATGCAAACACCTGTGCAAAGTCAAAACACGTGTTTACCTAATAATTAGGAAACACAAAATGGAGTTTTTTTTTTCTCTCACAATTAAATAAATAAAATAACATACCATTCTAAGATAGTTGTCAACAAAACTCTTTCGGTATTGTCTAGCTGCCCCAAAGTCAATAAGATTTATTGTTCTTGTTCTATCCTCATAAAAAAAGTTCCCCCAGTTAGGATCAGTCTGCATTAGATAAAAACATTAGCAAGCCAAGAAAATGCAAGGTTTGGGAGACATTAAAACATGTTTTCCTAATGATATACTGAACCTTTAAAAAGTATCATTTCTTCCTAATATCAAACAAGATCTGAAAGAACAACGACCACAACATCTAGAAAGAGAGCTATCTGTTCTTGAAATGAATAAATTCCAAGAACTGCATTATATAGCAAATCAGTAAATTTCTTTTTGTCTTTCTAAGCTTTATTTATTTGTTTTTGAATTGTTATTTTAAAAAAATCAAGAAAAACAAGTGGGTGGGAGAGACAGAAGAGGGAAGGTTCAGCATGCCCCTTCCCCCCCACACACAACCTAAAAAAACACGCTTCTATCTCCTTTCACCTGAAGAGATGACCAAAATTGAAACTGGTCAAGTCAGATCTATTGCTAAAAATAGGGGGTCAGTTTGGTTATCAGTTCGGTAGTTGATTTCTCCTTGAAAACCATCCGAATTGAACCAAACTGTACACAACCCTAGCCCTGGCATCTTAGTTATTTAGCAATTTGCTCCTTGGATATGACTTTGCATTTCTTGTAAGTTGTAAGTTTCATGTCTATCTTTCATGAAGCCTCAACTTGTCGTGGTCAGCTACGTATAAGAAGCGGGCCCAATCCTTTTTAATTTTTTCTTCTATTTTTAAAACATGATTTCCATGTCTATTGCTAGCAGTTGGCTAAAATCATATGGAGCTTATCAATATCCTACACCATATTGTGGAATGTCGATTACTTCAACTATTTGCGATGTTCCAAACTCTAAAACACCTTCATGAGCTGAAACTAATACCAGGAACAATGAAAGCACACGCACACACACACACACCAAAAAAAAAACCTGCCTGCATGAAGTGAAAGATGAATAATTCCTTTAATGTTAGTTCAAGCAATTTTCTCCCCACATAATCGCGAGCTTCTTGATCTAGTAGTGCCACCTTGTCAATTGGAATGCCTGCACCAAGCAGGTATATATCAATCATATAGTTAGTACCAGTGCTAACACGTAGCAGTTGTTAATGAGCGATGGAGAGAGATAGTGCAAATTTTCAATTGTTGTAATACTCCCCCTCAACCTATAAGGAAAAGCCCAAAAGGAAAACATAAAATACTGAAAAGAAATAATCAGTGCTAATACTAGGATCTAACAGTAGTGATACTGGAAGCTGAGACACGATACTGAGTGGCAAACTTATCAAAATGTATGACGACTATCAAAAGATGTTTTGAGCTCCTCCCATTTACTCTTTACAAAATTCCAATACTTTGACCAGGCCATTTCACGGTATCACTTGTTCCGAGACAACTATTTCTTATGCAACTGATCTGGGTTATTTATGCGGCAATTAATTGTTGATTAATCGGCAATTTAGTGTAAATCGGAGGTAGACCAAGCCAAACTAGGTAAGGGTTGGGGTTTAGTGATCACCGATTAATTGGTGAGAAACAGTAAGAAACCGGGATTGTTCGTTTGAGTGGTGGTTGTCGTCCTGTTGGGTGGTGGTGGTTGTTGTTCTATAATGTGTGATCTTTTGGACATGATTATATAATTTGCTTTATAATATGACTTTTGTTGCTCTATAATACTTGTCTTATCAATCTTTATTGTCAACATATGTTATTTATTATAGTTTACATTAGTGAGGGTATAGAAATGTATATTTTGAAAAAGTAGACCGACAATCCTATTAATCCCCGATTAATCTGCTTAATCTTAAACCAGTCCTGGACCGCGAAGGGTCCGTTATCTGCATTTACTACATATCAACTGATTGATTTTTATTTACATTTTTATGTATTATGGTATTGAAATAAATTAGGGGGCATTGGGCTTTTTTTTTCAATTACTGGGGTCCTTTTAAGTAAATGAAACTTAGAGGATCCTAAATGGCCAGTCAAACTAGATATTGAGCCCTTTTAGCCCAATATCTAAATAAACTATTCACTATCCTTAAAAAATTTTAAACAAGGAGAAAAAAAGATTATACCATATAACCCCAAGATCAAAGCAGAACTAAGTGGGATGAATTATATTAAAACTTAAGGATGAGTTATTGCAACAATCAAAAATCCCTTAACCTGAATAGGGATGGCAACGGGGCAGATTTTGCCAAATCCATCCCGCTAGGGATGACGCATCCCCGCATCCGCCCCGTTTAAAGGTTTAATTCTTTTTTACAGAATCTGCCTCCGTCCCGCCATGTTTCGTTATTCATTGGGGCTTCTGACAGATGGCGGATCCCCACTCTATTTAATCAGTTATTCCCGCATGGGCTTTGAATTGGGCCTAAACTTTCCTATGATTCATTTTGGTAGGCCAAGCTTGTACAAAATTCTCCTGAATATTTTCACATGATGGATTAGGGTTTTTCTCTTTCAAGACTATTTAACATAACAAATAAATGATTTTTAAAATAAAAAATATTATATATATAACTGATATCCGTAGGACGGATATGACCACATCCGTATTCGCCCCGAATATGTGACAGAGTTAATTTTCATTCCCGAATCCGCCCCGAAATTTATTAAGCTAAAACCATATCCACCCCATTTGGGGCAGAGCGGATATCCGTGAAAACGGATTTCCCAACCAACTCTATAATTGAATATTAGATGATGAGCACTTAGATACTAGAATATTAAGTTATTAACCACTTGCAGTATGCTTGATCATATATATGTTGCTCTTCACGCCTTCGATAGAATTAAAAAGGCTAAGAAATAAACATACATGTTCATATCTTTGTGAAATATGTTTCTCAATTCTTCGTTCCATTATTGGGTCATTACAGTTTATTTGGACCACTAAAGAGCTGTTATATACCTGTAACTGTGCATACTAAACCACATTGGCAAAACTTCCTCCATGTATAAATCAATCGAAAAATAACAGTTCTTTGAAGTGCAAACAATAGAAGCGGAATACCCAAAAGATTTTGAACTTTCAAAGTGCACTTATATACTTCAATTGCATTTTTAAGCTCGAGTCATACCTAGAAAGCAAAATAAGAGAGTGACTAATAGGATAGATTTGCTTACCAGATACAAGTTCTGTTGTTAGAACTCTTTTACTTGAAATATCATCAATAACCATAGGCACATGAAATCCTTCTGTCTTTGACAACAGATTGCGGAATCGCTTTTGATTAGCTGCCTCCAACAAATAGTCACATTCGCGAGACAGTTCCTCTTCCGCCACCTGCAATGTAAATCAGGAACAAACTTAATGAAAAGCCTTAATTCTAGACTTCTATTATATAGATCTTCCTTCAGTTTTACATTTTCAGAAAATTCTTTTGTATCCACTCTATACTGTATACGAAGCAACGAGCAACCGAGTAAAGCAAAGGATTCCCAACAATATCCATACATTGGTTCACACTACAAATGCTATTTACATGGTTGATAGATAAAATGTGTTTGCACGATTTACCAGGATATACTAGAATAATGCATATACATGCAATATTTATTGAATTCACACAACACATGCACAGCATTCAATAATAACAATGCTTAACCTTTTTATCAATAATATTTTTTAAAGGTGGTCGATAAAATTCACTCTCTGTTACACTAACTATAAGAAAGATTATCCTCAGTTCTTCACCAACCTATTAAGATGCAAAAAATGATTATATGCAGGTAAGGAAGAATGTCTAAACTGAAGGCTTGCTATCTTATGTTATTTTAAATAACCCGTAATGCTCTGAACATATATATTAAAAAAAAAAAACTCTTGAAACAAATAGGCCCGTGTGAATTGAACACGCATTGGCACCATAGTCATGATGGCACCAGAGAGAGAAAAAAAACATCTGTAAAGTTCATCAACTACAAGTAAATACATTTAACCTACAGGACAAGGGAGGGTTAAGAAAGACTTGATCCATACCCATTTTCCCCAAATAAGCATAAAACCAACAATAATATTCGTATTTAATGCGTGCAAGCTTGTACCTGCATGGCTCTATCAAGATAAAGTCCTTTTGGAATAAGATTGGTATAATGTAAAAGCAGCTTCACATTCTTGATGTCACTCTGAATGCTATCCGCAACACCAGGATACTGTATCTTTACTGCGACTTCCAAACCATCTTTTGTGACAGCTCGGTGGACCTGACGATTATACGAAAATCAAGAGTCTCAGAAAAATAGGCATGCAATAAATATACTTATACTGGAATCAATGACAATTACCTGTATCTGCAGGGTTATATAAATGAAATGCAAGACAAAGCTTGTGCAAGTTAAAAGAGCACCAAAACAGTGAACTTGAATATTTATACAACAATCAAAATTATTGGTTCTATATTGGAATTTTGCTTTCTTCTTTTAAGGGACATTTGGAAAGAGTATCATTGGACTATGCAAGGTTGCAATCATCACATAGACAATGGAGAGTAGCCACCAGACAAGAACTTCAGGAAATAATAGAGCATCTCATTATTTTATTATTTTATTTTTATTTTTTGGAAAGCGAGCTGGGTTTTTATAGGATCCCATAACCTATCAACAAAGTGCGGGTCGCACCATAAGAAAGTAACCATGCCGCCGGTGGGTCTCGAACCTAGGACGTGGGGGATAAACCCACACAGCCCTAACCACTTGACCATAACACCATTGGCGCATCTCATTATTTTATTCATTGTTTATTTATGTTCCAGGGCATTTACCTTCACAAGTTTCAAATGTAAGTATAAAATTTGAGCAGTGAGCACAAAAACAGACAATCTAACCAGTTGGTCGCACAGGGGTGATTTGTGAAGTAAATGGTAGTAAAAAAAAATTAGAGAATTTAGGAATGAACATGAAACAGTAAAATGTTTATACTACAAAGCTATCTGGGAGGCTGACTGACAGTTAAGTAAACTGCACTACTGCAGTTCACTAAATCGACAAGCCCATGATTACCACATACAGACAAATGACTAAAATAAAAGAAGCTGAATGACTCTTTGCAATCAAGTATAAATATGGCTACTTTGGCTCAATAATTTTAAGGTACATGCCTTGGAATAAGGATAAGGGTTTAAAAAATAGTATGAAGATCAGTTTTCAAGAGCTATGCTAAGAGATAATAACGCAGGCATAACGAGCAGGAGGGCTGGACAATGTCCACAAAGCCAAAGACATACACTTTCTGTCAGTAACAACTATAAGAAGGGATAATAAAAAGCTTCAAATCAGTGTTACAACCTTTGTGTCAGATGTTACCATCTTTTATCTTCAAATCAATGTCCATATCCACACAATTTTTGGAAGCATAATTTTGAAGCTGAAGTGAAATCGGATGAAAATCACTTGCACAAAACATCAGATGAATATCAGTGGCCAGTTAAATTTTCTAAATCACCTGTCCGATACTGGCAGCAGCTATTGGTTCATAATCAAAGCTCTGCAGCTTGGATGTCCACTCAGGACCTAATTCAGCATCCAAAACTTGATTGAGTTGACTTCTGGGCATAACATCTGCGCCTTGACGGACAATCTCCAGAGCAGCTAAAATCTACATAAATAACGTGTATAGTTCAAATAATCAATATTGCTGAGAAATACTATCAAGTCCTCATAAGTAGGACCAGGTCACTATTACATAGGGGATACAAAAAATCAGAGTAGAACTAAAACGATTTTAGGACTAAATCACAAATGACCCTGACTGATAATAAAGTACTTGAACCCACTCTATTCAATATTGGAAAAGCTGGCCCATTGGTTAAGAAAATTCTGAATGGCTAAATCAAGTTGACAGCCATGTCAAACATGGACCGCATTCTCAGTACATCCCAAAACTCAAGTTCCATGATATCCTACCTCGTTTCCCACTAAGGCATGAGATAAAACTATTAATTTGAAGTAGATATCTAAGACTGAAAGAAAGAGGATGAGGCTCTTCCATAATAACAAGAGCAAACCGAAGAGGATAAGACATTATGGAACAAAGCATCTGGTTTATTAGAATGTATAGTTGGAACCGATAAGCAAATTACATTCACATGGATTGATGCAAGAAAGACATTTATGATAATAAGCACGGCCTCTATGGTGGGATAATAAATAGAGTTTTCGTAAAATTAGGAAGAAATATAATGACAAGTGATTACCGGAGCAGGTACAAGAGATTCATCCTGTAAACTTAACATCTGACCGACTTTGAGTGCTGCCCCACGCATTCTACACAATGCAAGGGCCAAGCGTTGTGCATTTTGGTCGGATAAGAGAGGAGATTTTTTGTCGTGTGGATTAGGGTTCCCAAATACAAGCCTTTTGGTAGATTCTTGGAGTGTTCCCCATGCAAGTCCAGCTCCCAACCCAGCAAACCTTGAAGGAAACTTGAAAAATCAACTAGTAAATAATATGCAATAAACTGAAAATTGTCAAAGCAAAGGCTGATGTTTTATGGAATGAGTGTTGAAATTGGCATTAATAGTAGTATAAAGCACTGAAATTTGGGTGCAGAATGTACGTTTGCACTGATTGGTAGGGAAGGGAAATATGAGAAGAAATTAATAAGAAGAAAAAAAAAAGAATACATGAAAGAAGGAATGGAATTGGCATGTGGGAGGTTACCCAAGAGCTCTGGCAAAAGGTGTAGAAGGAACTCTTCTCTCACGCGGTCTCCTTTTCTTGGTATTCGCATTATTCATATTTGCTGCTGCTGCTGCTTCTTCTTTTGTTGTTGAATCGTCATCGAGTGGATTGGCGGCTTGCAGTTGTTGCAGATTCTGATCAGAGCCGGGGGCCAAATCGGGAACTTGTAGTTGTCCAGCATTGTTGAATTGGGCGGAGTGACCATCCAGGGTCGGTGAAGAAGAAGAAGACACGGTGGTTCTTGGATCCAAAACCCTTAGGCGGGTTTCGTCCTCCTTGACTGGTGGTTCTGAAGAAGAAGAAGAAGAAGCAAAGTGAATAACGGTGGAGGTGGTTTGTTGATGTCCTACATGATTGGTATTGTTGGTGCACTTTTACATGATCAGTGCCTATTATGTCACAGTAAGACATTTCTAAATATTTTGCTAAACCAATGTTTTGGATGTTCTACTCAAGTAATTCCAATATGCAAATATAAAGCATAATTTCCATCCAAACATTAATCATATGAACAATAGCACATGCAAATAATCATACTCATGTGATCATACATTCTATGACAAACAAATGAAATTTATGAAGTAAATTCATACCTGTTTGTTGTCATTTCTGTATAAGATTCAACGCTGTAAAGAAATCCAATAATAGTTAGTACCAGTATTTCTTGGGTTGAGTCGCGGACTAGGTCGCTCTCTTTAAGACGTTTCGCGGCTCTGCCCAAGATTGTGCTGGCAGTTTCATAGCCTCGCCGTCCCCAGGATAAAACAGCCCAGAATCTTCTCTGTCTCGTTCAAATACGCACAATAAATGAACGGTATACTATTCACCCTCTCATCATTTGCTCGGAATCAAAAATCGGCAAAAAACAGAAACACTGTTTTCAAAACACGTTCAGGATGCACTACTGTTTTGCAAAAAACGCAGGAACAGTTTCTGATTTGCATAAACACTGTTTCTGATCTCGAATAAGCTCAAGAACTCTGTTTGACAAAACTGGAAGAAGCAAGACTAATTCAAGTAAAATCACTCTGTTCAAAACTCTGTTTTTGAAAACTGTTCAGAAGAAGAAACAAGAACTGTCTCTGTATAAAAACTGATCTCTCTCCCAGCAAGAACTGATTTAGAGGAAGCAAGAGGAAGCTCTGTTTTTTTTGTTGTTCATTTTGGCAACGAAAATCAGGAAGACTGGACAGTAGAAGAAGCTCTGTTCTATCTCTGTTTTTTTCGTTTCAAGAACTGGAAGAAGAGACTGATAGAAGAAGCTCTGTTCTTCTTTATTCAAGAACTGGAAGAAGATCAGAAGAAGCTATGAAGAAGCAATCACTCTGGAGCAAAACAAAACATGAAGGCAAGAACTGGTTGGAAGACAAGAGCTAACATCATTGCTCTCTGTTTTACGTTTTGAAGAAGCAAATTAACTCACAATCCTCCCATCTGCTCTGTTTCTGTGTTGCAGGAAAAAACTGGAAGAAGCAAGCTGTTTGCTGCTCTCTCTCGTTTTTCATTTTTTCTCTTCACTCTATTAAGCTCTAATAAAGAGAAGGTATAACGCATATATTCGACAACACAGGAAACATGGAGCAGGAATCGCGGCATAAAACAGGGAGCCGCCCACTGCACTGCTGAGTTTTATATTGCGTTAAATAAAGAAATTTTTATTTAAAAACCCACATATGTTCCAACAATCCCCCACTTGGATTTTTAAAACAATTTGACAATCCTCCACTTGGATTGAAAAAACAATTTTCATCGAGCAATCTTTCAAATATAAGATTGTGCATAAACAAAAGTGTCTTTCGACTTGAACTCTTGCGTAGTGTTCATGCTTTAGAATATACTAGAGTAACTCGTAGTTTTGAACTCTATCTCTAACAGACATTACACGCACAACCTTTTCCTGGGTGAAGTCTAAAAAGCCCGTGCTTTACGGCCATGCACGTATATCCCAGTAAGTGAAGGCTCTAGGAATTTTGCCCACAAATTCCATAGGAAGCGGCCAAACTTCCACAATCACTTAGGTGAGTCTATCAGGAGTACTCCTGTAGCTAGGTACTCCACTCCACATAGAGTATAGATCTCATTAAGAGTTTTTAACTCATCCTACTATCGCTTCAGGAATTCATGCTTTAATCTAGGAATGAGATAGTTATTTTGTCAGCATGATTCACATCATATCATTCACGACTTGTTATTACCCTTTGAACCTATTTCTTGGGATCTCCAGTCTATAGGTTGGGTTACCATCATGAATGACTCATCCATCTAAGGGCTTTAGTCCCATTCCTTTCGAGGTTTCAAAAACCTTCGCTCTAGCTAATACTTTCGTCAAAGAATTAGCCGAGTTCACATCAGTTCGTACTTGATCCGATCTCACAGCACCAATACATAGAATTCTCTATCCGTACTGTGCTTACGACGTATTTGTCGTTTCTTGCCGTTATACTAACGGTTCTGTATTTTTCACAATAGCCGCGGAACTATTGCATTGGATCAAGACAACTGGAATCAATCTTTCCCATAAAAGGGTTCTCTGCTAGCAAGGTTCTCAACCAACCTGCTTCTTCATTAGCCGTAGCTAATGTTCTAATCTCTGACTCCATCGTGGACTGTGCCAAAATGGTCTGTTTCTTTGACTTCCAAGAAACAGCTCCACCAGCTATATTGAAAATACAGCCACTGGTGGTTTTGGAGTCATCTGAAAGGGAATTCCAATCAGCATCGCTAAATCCTTTAAGGACAGCGGTAAACTTCTGTAAGCCGAGGATCGTAGTCCTCTTAAGGTACCTCATGACCTTTTCAATTGCATCTATTAGGCTCCTTGAAAACTAAGGGAAACCTTCTTTACTGAAAATACATAGTAATCGGGGCCAAGAAGTTCATTTCCGTTAACTTCTCCTAGGCTCAGATTCTATGACTTTATCAGTTTCATGCATACTTATCATAGGCACGTTATTTGAGGATATACCCCCACTATTCCTCGAAATAACCCCCACTATGCCTCGAACATAAATGCAATTTATCTTTTCATGAAAAATTCTTTGAGAAACACAAAAAATCTTTTCACAAAGAATCAGAATCCACAAAATTATTCTTAGCATGTATAAAAATATACGTAAGCTTCCCATTAAGGGACTTTTGAACTTCGGTCCTTCTGACTATTGTCAAAAACAGGTTTAGCTACCTTTTTAATCCATATTAAATGACGGTCTTCTTGCTATCTGAAGATGACCATGCATTCAATTCTTAAGGACCCATAAAATGAGAATATCGAATAAGATACCCATTCTATTCATCTCGCTATTCTCATTTTTTCTTTTAAGTTCAAGGATCAACTAAGAATATCATTAGAACACGTATCTTAAATTCAGCTTTTGAATTTTTCAAACTTTGATATAAACATCAAGCTTTCTGTGTTCAGCCTCTGAGAATTTAGTTGCAAACTTTGATAACAAAGTTCCGCAACAAAATCAAGCAATAGCTTCAATTGATCTATATTTTCATCAAGATCATCATCATGAGAACATATCCTTTCCATAAGAATACACGTCCTCATGTGGAAGTCCGACCAACTTATGGTCTGTGCAAAATCATTTATGTATTGACATCAATGACAAAATCCACAGGTCAATCTGTATATAAATGATTCCTTATTGCCTCCTTCTTTCAGCTTAACATCAAACATCAACTATAACATTAAACACAAGGTTTTTCTTTCCATCAATAGTATTGATAATTAGAGGCATTCTAATTTGCACAATAGATCAATTATTGTTCTTACCAAAATAGACTGAATCATCCAAGGTTTAGAGTATAGACTACATTTTACATGTCATCATGTGTATATGTATGTCAATCTCTAACTACGTTAATCATAATTAATATGATTTCAATATGGTAGTAAAGTCACCATAAAAATATCTTTAAAAACTACACAACATGGTAAACCACCATTATAGATAAAGATATCTAATATTGCAAACGTAGTTGTAAAACTCTAAATCATGTGGATCTTTAAATATAATCTTCTTTCCAAACTTTTCAAATATTACCATGGATTGTGTCCTTGCATAGTTTCTACCATAACCAATTTATAAAATAAATAAATGGAGAAACTTGCTTCCATCCC
Organism: Berberis vulgaris; assembly: GCA_963556465.1. Lineage (NCBI taxonomy): Eukaryota > Viridiplantae > Streptophyta > Magnoliopsida > Ranunculales > Berberidaceae > Berberis > Berberis vulgaris. Next base: position 85,397,487 of record OY747133.1, read on the forward strand.
AATTTCACAACAATACACTACTACCCAAGGATACATTAAAGCATCATAGTGCAAACAAAACTAAACTTCAATCCTTGGATCAAATTTTTGTTTAGGCGAATGGGATCCATAATAAACAGACACATTGAAGCAACATGGCAATGACATACACTTCCTTGAATAGTCCAACTTGTACAAAACAAGGAATGCATCCCATTCATATATTTAGTTTGACTCTTCCAAAGCAATATTTCAAAGCTTTCATATAAACATACATATCCTCATTTATGGCCTTCATAAACATGGTTGCTATTCCATTTTTATGTTTGTTACATAACAAGGAAAGATTCTCATACTCAATTGAAGGATTTTTCCAATCAACGAGCGTATAACTAATACATGAGAATCATGAGGATATAACTTATTCTATAACCATGAATAAAAGTCAAAATCAAAATACACATAATCATCCTTGCATAACAAAACAGTATGTCAATTAGCTTATAGATCACAACTTCTACTAATATTTTCTCATCAAAGTAATATTTGTCAACCTATCCTTGGATCCCTTTGAATCAAGGAATAGTTCATAGCTAAAGTCAGTATAATAACTCAACTTTACTTCTAGTGTGCATTACTTTGTAGGAAAGAAGCATATAGATCAAAGACATATTTTTGTTACCAACAGTTGGATCAATTTCTAAAAGAAGTCTAAGTTCCTGACTCAGAAATTTTATGCTAACAAAAAGCATTGAGTTCAGTATATTAACTGTTCATCGCTAATCTATATATATCCATCTATATACGATTCAACAGTTAATTCAAATCTTATGTGTGATCAAATGTGTACATTCTTGTATTACAAATACATGCAAACTTTGTTTAGCAAATTCAGTATTTGTAATCATGGCAGAAAGAACTCGTCTTAAAATTGTTGGTGCACTTTTACATGATCAGTGCCTATTATGTCACAGTAAGACATTTCTAAATATTTTGCTAAACCAATGTTTTGGATGTTCTACTCAAGTAATTCCAATATGCAAATATAAAGCATAATTTCCATCCAAACATTAATCATATGAACAATAGCACATGCAAATAATCATACTCATGTGATCATACATTCTATGACAAACAAATGAAATTTATGAAGTAAATTCATACCTGTTTGTTGTCATTTCTGTATAAGATTCAACGCTGTAAAGAAATCCAATAATAGTTAGTACCAGTATTTCTTGGGTTGAGTCGCGGACTAGGTCGCTCTCTTTAAGACGTTTCGCGGCTCTGCCCAAGATTGTGCTGGCAGTTTCATAGCCTCGCCGTCCCCAGGATAAAACAGCCCAGAATCTTCTCTGTCTCGTTCAAATACGCACAATAAATGAACGGTATACTATTCACCCTCTCATCATTTGCTCGGAATCAAAAATCGGCAAAAAACAGAAACACTGTTTTCAAAACACGTTCAGGATGCACTACTGTTTTGCAAAAAACGCAGGAACAGTTTCTGATTTGCATAAACACTGTTTCTGATCTCGAATAAGCTCAAGAACTCTGTTTGACAAAACTGGAAGAAGCAAGACTAATTCAAGTAAAATCACTCTGTTCAAAACTCTGTTTTTGAAAACTGTTCAGAAGAAGAAACAAGAACTGTCTCTGTATAAAAACTGATCTCTCTCCCAGCAAGAACTGATTTAGAGGAAGCAAGAGGAAGCTCTGTTTTTTTTGTTGTTCATTTTGGCAACGAAAATCAGGAAGACTGGACAGTAGAAGAAGCTCTGTTCTATCTCTGTTTTTTCGTTTCAAGAACTGGAAGAAGAGACTGATAGAAGAAGCTCTGTTCTTCTTTATTCAAGAACTGGAAGAAGATCAGAAGAAGCTATGAAGAAGCAATCACTCTGGAGCAAAACAAAACATGAAGGCAAGAACTGGTTGGAAGACAAGAGCTAACATCATTGCTCTCTGTTTTACGTTTTGAAGAAGCAAATTAACTCACAATCCTCCCATCTGCTCTGTTTCTGTGTTGCAGGAAAAAACTGGAAGAAGCAAGCTGTTTGCTGCTCTCTCTCGTTTTTCATTTTTTCTCTTCACTCTATTAAGCTCTAATAAAGAGAAGGTATAACGCATATATTCGACAACACAGGAAACATGGAGCAGGAATCGCGGCATAAAACAGGGAGCCGCCCACTGCACTGCTGAGTTTTATATTGCGTTAAATAAAGAAATTTTTATTTAAAAACCCACATATGTTCCAACAGGTATTGGTGTTAACAGGGTTTGAAAAGGAAAAAGCGTGAACTTTTCCTTTGGTGAGTCCGGTAAAATCGGTAGCCGAGACAAGAAGTTTCTTGAAAGACGAAGAAGAAGAAATCATACAATCTCCGGATTGAAGAAAATGAGAACGCCTCGCCATCTCCTTGGTTACGAGGCTCATGCCATTCAGGAGTCGAACAAGGTCTCGAAAAGAAGAAGATGCCATTCATCAGAGTAAAAGCAGAGTATTGAGTGATGAAATTAGCGGGAAGGATTTAGGGGATGTTGGTTGGATCTTTCATGTTTGGGAGAGCAGCGAGAGACAAAGGCATAGTTCGTTATAACTCTCCCCCTTATGACTGTTAGGTAGGGTCCCTTGCACTTGGGCTTGGCTTATTTATTTATCTGATTAATTACAATGGTTATAACGGTGATTTGGTCCATCTATCCACTTGCAGCAAAATTTGGGCCTCTAGGGCACAATCAATTGGTTGCCCCTTGCCCTTCACTTGCCGCGCGTTTTCTATTCTTACATTTCTTCTTCTTCTTCTTCTTCTTCTTCCATAGATATATAGAGAAAGGCAGTAGAGTGTGGTCGAGAGAGAGAGAGCGAGAAATTGTGGTCTAGTGGTGGTCGGTCGAAGAAGAAGAAGTAGTAGAAAGACGAGACAGACATTTAGCACCAAGCAAGTTACGTGAGTGAGCGGTTCAGTTCGACGACTGCATTTGAATTGAATGGGTATAAAGGTAACCAAACAAACACTAGTTACTAGTACAGCTACGGATACTTGCTGCTACATTCCTTCTTCTTTCTTTAGCTTAGCTGTGGTATTGTGGTATTTCCTTTCATTTCTTCTTATAATATTAATATTAGTGATCGCTGGCAACACAAAAAATTAAAATGGAATATGGAATGGTTTGGTTTTAGGGATTAACGAGGCTATTAGAGAATAATGCTCCCAATTGCATGACAGAGAAGAAATTTGAAAGCTATTCTGGTCGAAAGATTGCTATTGATGCCAGCATCAACATCTACCAGTTCCTCGTCAGTCCTCTCATCTCATCTCTCTACCTTTACTTACTACTTACTTATTACCCCTCTTCATTTTCTTACTAGATTGTCGTCGGAAGAAGTGGAACCCAATTACTCACTAATGATGCTGGTGAAGTTACCAGGTAACCTCCCTCACCCTTCAATCTTCAATCTCTCTTAGAGAATAATATCAGTTTGATTCTTGTTTCATTAATTCTAAATGTATGACACCCAGTCATTTGCAAGGGATGTTTGCAAGGACCATTCGCCTTCTACAAGCTGGACTGGAGCCTGTGTAACTCTCCCTCCTTTCAATCCTATTTCCTTTACATTCAACACCTCAATTTCTCCCTTTTCCCTGATTTCTTCATTTTTCTACTATTTTAAATTCCAGGTATGTTTTCGATGGAAAGCCACCAGATTTGAAGAAGAAGGAGCTTGCCAAACGGCATGTTCATTTTCTTTTTCTTTTTCTTTTTCTTTAGTTGTTAACAAAATTGACATTGCTTGCTTTTCTTGTCTAAGTATTATACTGCTCCTTCAGGTGCTCTAAAAGGGTGGAGGCTCTGGACGATTTAGCTGCAGCAGTTGAAGTACGTAACCTAAGCCCACATCATTCTCATTGTTTTCAGTTCCACAGTATTTTCAATTACTGTCTCTTTCTCCCATTCCATATATTGCAGGCGGGAGATATAGAAAATATTAAAAAGTATAGCAAAAGGACCATCAAGGTTGGTTCCATTCCTTAAAACAACAACTTACTTTGCATTTCCTATACCTTACTTGCTTTGCTTTTGATCTCTGATCTGTTAGATGACATTCTATTTGTGATGATTGTGACAAACAAACAAACCCTTACAAAATGTGACATTTGTGCGTGATGTTTGTGTGTATTGTTTGGGTTTGCAGGTGACAAGAAAACACAATGACGACTGCAAAAAGCTACTTAGGCTCATGGGAGTGCCTGTAGTTGAGGTGATATTATAACACTCAGCATAATCTTACCTTTCCAAGCTTATGTTTGTGTATTCTTACGCTTTTCCTTTGGGTTTGTGTGCATAAAGACGTGATTTATCATTTATCCCAGCTTAGTGTTTTGACTTCTCTTTGTCTTTCAGGCTTCTTCTGAAGCAGAGGCAGAGTGTGCTGCACTGTGTATAAGTGGGAAGGCATGTCAAATAAATCTCCTACAACTTTTCAGTTTGATACATGATAGCAAATACTATAGTTTTCCATCTGTTGTAGGTTTATGCTGTTGCTTCCGAAGACATGGATTCCCTAACTTTTGGCACTCCTAGATTTGTTCGCCATTTAATGGACCCAAGCTCAAGAAAAGTTGCAGTGATGGAATTTGAAGTTGCAAAGGTGAAAACACTCTATTTCAGTTTATTAGTTTTGAAGCCAGTGGGGGTTTTGGATTTTGTTTGTTTTATTATGTCTTTTACACTCGACTCTTATCTTAATACATTATTCTGTTAATGTCTATTGTAGATTTTGGAGGAGCTAAACCTGACTATGGATCAATTCATTGACTTGTGCATTCTTTCTGGTTGTGACTATTGTGAAAGTATTCGAGGTATCTCTTCCAAGAAAGACGACCCATACGTTTTTTTAAACATTATGTACATTGTGAGATTTGCATCTTTTCACCTTTTATCTGAAGAGATTTTTTTTTTTTTGAAAGACAAGTAGACCTAGAACCACTTTAATGCCTTTGGTAGGGATCGATCCCTGGGCTTGTTGTACCTTTTGACCTTTCTATCACCTATGTTGGTTCTGCTTCCGTCTTGCTCACTCCATGTATGTGTTTTTAGAGCAAGCAGGGGCTTTTAATTGATCCCTGAACCATTTAAATGCCATTGCCAGGGTTCGAATCCTAGACTTGTGATACCATTTGTTGATCACATGGATTTTTACAAAATTAAAATGAATTTGTGTTTGTGCATCAGGTATTGGGGCAAAGACAGCCTTGAAGCTTATTCGCCAGCACGGTTCTATAGAGATCGTATTGGAGAACATAAACAAAGATAAGTATGTATCTTCTTTTGTTTGACCCCTATATTTTGGTATTTTCTACGTTCTACTTCTAGCACTGAACATTTGGTTATAGGGCACCTAATTTGTTCATCAATGAAAAAAAGATATTCAGTTACAACCTTTTAGCATCTCTCTGCTATATAGAAAGCTCCCGCATGGTGAATCTTTATCACCTTTAACATGGCTAACTACAGTGACTGAATCAAGCATCTTTTGTCACCAAGCAACCCCAGATCATTTTAATACCTTGAAACTTGTGAATGGGAACTGAACGTTTGTGACACATGCACTTGTTTTTGTTTCTATATCATCTCTGAAAATAGCTCTATGTCATCCTATTGTTGACATCGATGATCCATTTGTGTTTACGGTCATCTTCCCCGAACGGAGGGCATCTCCCATGGTGCCGCTGGACAGTTTTCCTTGAACTATACTCAGCTTAAAGATTCCTTTTGGCCATAAGAACTTGATTAATCCCCACCAGCGACCTTGATCCTAATACTATCATAAAATCAGCAAAAAATTTGATTATTACTGTCCTTTAGCTTGGATTCATTTCACTCAAAATATTGTAAATATGATAGAATAATACTTGCAGAATAAACTGAAATTGAAAGATAATGCGGAATTGAAATAAAATAAACGCACGATAAATTAAATCAACGAAATAAACTGATAAACAAATAAAATATTCTTTTAGTCGATCACCTAACTAACAGTGGCCAATAGAAAACAAATCCTAAACCTAATAGAAAACGTCCTAATAATACTAAAATTCTTAATATGCCTAACAAACGACTATTGTTAATAATACTAAATATCCTAATTACATCAATCTCCCCGGGTTGAAGAAGTTCATCATCGAGCTTGAGGCCAAGGAAGTTATACGAGCACAAGCAACAACAAAATGTGAAATGTCCAAGTAGAAGTCGACCTCAAACTTTGCCTTTGTAATTGTTGGCATCCCAAAAAACTTGACACCATAAATAACCTCCAATCTGAATACTGATCCACTGCCTGATGAGAAGAGTGTAACCAAATTGTTCCTCAAAATGTGTCATAAAATTGACTCAAATTGGACCATAAAATTTGTTCTGTGGCGATACAAAATAATGCCAGTGGCTGTGAATAGCAACAAAATTTGAACTAGTGGCACTGATGATTTATGAGGTGGCACTGAATAGTCTTATGGCCAGTGGTTCTAGGCCATAAGACTCTAGTAAAATATTTTGATCAGGCATTTGAATAAAAATTGAAGTAGGGACTATTTTAAAATTATCATCCAGGACTTGAACGAAAAATGGGTTTTGTTCCTCCCCCGATCAACTGAAACATAGGGACAAATTTTGGGAGGGTTGCAACCAAAGGAGGCTACGGAAGGGGCTTGGATGGTCGACATAGGAAGAGGGTGGGGGCCTATCGTGGCAGTCGAACAATGGAGATAGGCTTAAAACAATCTAGCGATGGGGTCGAAGGAGGCGACTGCGCTGGCGACAGGTAACAGAAGGGTTGCCGCTGGCTTGCTAGGGCTTTGCGGCGGTAAGGAAGGGTTGAGTGTGGTAGAGAAGGGGGTGATCAGCTGAGGGGTTAATAGCGATGAACAATCGATCTGGTGAGGGTGTCGCTAGGAGTCGAGTGATCAGGGAGTGGTTGCGATCAAGCATAAGTCCGTGTGGAAGAGTCGACAGACCTTGTGGATCAATTAGTGGACGAAGAAGGAGACTTGGTCTGTGGGAAGCAGAGTGTGGTGAGTTTGATCGCCTGAAAGTTGAGGTTGATCGTTGGTGTTTGGTTGTTCGATCAACTCGAAATCATCATAGGGTTGTGTGCCACCATTGACGGTGTTGAGTGTGGGCCCCTGCGGCGCTGTCGGTGGCAGTGGTGATGGCATTGTTTTTGTCTGTCCAATGGCATGTATCTTCTCTATCGCTTTGTCGAAGATCTGATTCATTTCTGCCCTTGCTACCGTCATTCGGCGAAGAACAAGTGCATCTCCTTCACAAACTCTTCATCTTTCATATCGAATCTTCAATCTTTCTCTTTCTTCAAACTTTTTTTTTTCACATCGTACCAACAATAAGAATTGTTAAGCTCTGATACCAATTGATAGAATAATACTTGCATAATAAATTGAAATTGAAAGATAGTGGGGAATTGAAATAAAATAAACGCATGATAAAGTGAATCAACGAAATAAATTGATAAACAAATAAAATATTATTTTCGTCAATCAATTAACTAACAATAAGCAACATGTGCCTTATTTATAACTAACCTAACTTTTAAATAAACCAATACTAGAATTCTTAATATACCTAAAATACGACTATTGCTACTAATACTAGATATCCTAATTGCATCAAAACACAAATTGTAAAAGTAAGCCTTTTGATTTCAATCTCCACAACTGGTTAATAAACCAATTCAGTTACTCCTCTGAGTCGCTAATTTTCCTTTTATAACCCATGCGTGAGCAGTTAACCTTCTAAGATATTGAAAAAGAGATTCACATCTCCAATGACACAGATACAAACCTCAGATTGAGCCCTCACTGCGGCATTGCCAAAGTTCATTCCACAACTTCAGTACTCTGTAGTAGCTAACCAAGTGATGAAGCTAAATCTAGGCATTTCCTGTTGGAACTAAACCACAATACCAGTTCACAACTTGCTTATGTTATCCCATCCGCTGATAAGTTTTCTTTGAGGTGAACTTTGCTGCAATTCCAGCTGTCCAGACAGTCTCATCTTCAAGAGCAACATTGGCAGATGTATCATTCAATGGGTCTGAACCGTGTCTTTTTTTACTTTGAGCTGCTATTTACATGGGAAACCTGGGTTAAAATGATCCAGATTCCAGAGTTTACTTCGGTGCGTTGAGGGATTTTAAAGCCAAATAAAGTTGCTGGACATCATTAAAGACCAAACTTTTCATTTTTCTTTTCTTCCCCTGGCAATAGAAATCATGAGATTGGCAGAATATTTCTTTTTCAAAATTTCTGAAGAGCGTCAAATCCTTCTGTCAACCTCCTGCATGGACTTGTTGCAAGTTTTGACAATCTTTCAACATTATCATACTATCATGTGATTAAAATATGTATATATATTCTATCATGTCATTAATGGTGTGTATAAATACATGTAGGTACCGGATACCTGAAAACTGGCCATATCAAGAAGCTCGATCTCTTTTTAAAGAACCTTTAGCGTCCATGAATGACTGGCAACCGGAAATAGAGTTGAGTGCTCCAGATGAGCAGGTCTGTTTGACTTGGGCTCAATGTATTTACCTTTTCTATATGTATTTATGGATTGTCTAGCCTTTGTAATCTGGTTGATTTTTTATGTTTTTGTGTTAAATCTTTTAGGGGCTCATAAGCTTTCTAGTGGATGAAAACGGATTCAATTACACTCGAGTAAAAAAGGCATGCCCTGTTTTCAGTATTGTAAATTTACTAACTAATTACTATCTTTCCATGGCAAGTATCGAGTAATTTATTTGCCTTGACATCCATCATTTTTTCTCAATAGGCAATAGAAAGGATCAAAGCAGCCAAAAGGAGATCATCCCAAGGGAGGTGGGCATTCTCACATAGTGAATTAGAACATATCACGTCCTCACTTTTGTGGTATATAATGACACACTTGTTTGATACAGATCAGCATTTATTTCTAAACCAATTGAAGGTGCACTAGTTATCAAAAGACGGAAGGTATATTTCCATTTCTGAATATATTGAAGACCTTACATCACTAAATTTGCTTTATCAGCCGAGTAAAGTAGTAAAGTCTTGCAAGAAGAAGAAAAGTACTAGTTTTGTTCTCTCCATTTATGACTGAGATTTACGGTGTTAGCCTACATCTTGCTTGTGAGAGTGACACCAAGGGTGTGTTTGGTTGGATGGAATCTTATTTCATAGGAATCCATGAGGGGACTCATACAGTTAAGGCTAAATTGATGTAGCATTCATCATCCACCATTGGATTTTGTGATCAATGGTGGGAATGAAAGTCTCATGAACATGAAAATCACACTCCTTGGTCCCCTAAAGCATTTGATTCTCATGTTCATGGGACTCACATTCTCATCATTGATCACAAAATCTAATGGTGGATTGGTAAATGAACCTCAAATTAGCTTAGATGTAGTTGGTTCCCTCATGGATTCCCATGGAATAGGATTCCATACAACCAAATACACTCAAGATAAATGCTTGTATCCAGGATTCTTATACTTGTTTAGATGCATATACCCTTAGAATCTTGTGTTTCTAATTGCTCCGAGCTTTGAATTGTTTTATAAAAACGGCTATGTTTAACTGAAGCTTGCATGTGTATCTTTCCCGAGGAAGCTAGAGAAAATAATTTGAATACTGATAGAGAGCTATCCCTTACAAAAAAAAAAAAAAAAAAATTAGTATTACTTTACAAGTTTATGTTATTGCATTATCTTTTTTACTTGTTTTTTAAATCTTTCAACAATTGATAAGATTTCATGGAAACCATTTAGCATGAACATCAATTGAAGATCTGGGAAAGATTTCTAGAAGATATTTTATATACAGATTGATGACATTGAGTTTGTCTTTTAAAAATCCTCTTTAGATGCATAGTTTTGTCTCTTAAATATTGTTTTTGTGAATGATACCTAAGGTACAATAACACTTCTGCAGAAACTTGTTCCAATACTTTGGGCTACCTTATAAGATTCATTGTTGATGGCAGGAAACCAAATGCATGCTTCGAGCTCCCTGCCCCCCAGTCAATGTAAAGACATTTGCTTTGCAAGTTTATATCCCAAGGAGTGTTAAAATTTCCAATTCTGGATTTCGGTATCGCGCACTCGAGGTTGCTCCCCCGAGGTATCCTTTTCAATGTGTATAGCAGATAACCTTGGCGAAGTTTCAGCCTAAAGCTAATGCATACCCCCTCCAATTTATTTATCATTCTTCTTCCAGAACTCATGTCCAAGGACCTGGATATGATGTGCATCACTGTTATCATGCATAACAGTTAATAGTTTGTGGTGCGCATGTATACCTGGAACCTTTACAAAAATGGTTTTGTGATTGGAGATTCTGGATTTTACTTAATCGGAACTGAAGGATGGGTTCCTTTTCTTCATTCTTTGCCTGTGATATGGATCTAATGAATGGATAAAATCAGGCTAAGATATTAGCAAGTATGTTTCATCTATAATACTCTCTCTTTTTTCATCTAATACCAGGGATTGTTGATGATTATGAAAATGCCCATTCGTTACCTTAGGAAAATTATATGCATTCATATTTTACCAAGCAGGACCATGGTGCTGGATAGTACTTGAACACCCCCTCCCCTCCCCTCAATGGCAACTTCTTATCTCCATAGTGGATGTAACAGTGTTAGCCTGAAGAGTGTTGTGTGCTAGGATCTCAGCTTTCTGTTCATCGACATCTTGAGCTTTCAAGTTGTATATCCGAGCCAACCTCACGTCCAAGGTTTCAGTCCAGAAGGCTGCCGAGTCTGGATTAAAGCAGCTTCATATGATCTGTGGTCATTTCAGATGGGTGCTTTCTGTGCCACCACTGGATTATTGTCCAATCCAATCTAAAAAAGAATTAATTGATTACCTAAATACCTTTTTTTCTTTATAAAATATCTATAAATAATAAAATAAAAGGAAAAGTATGAGCTCAAGCTTTATGATCAAACATTTTATCGCCCACTAGTGCCCATCTACAAATATTCACTTCACACTTCTTTTGTTTTGTTAAAATCCTTGGGCAATATGTATTAATATCTACTAACTATTATATTCAAATTTACCGGTTTTTGATGCCAAGCGATGAGTCTTACCATTAAGGTCTCTAGATATATATCTACAATGCCAAAAATGAAGCATAAGAAGCAGACGTTTAATATTACAAATAAGAGGGCACCAGACCCAATGCATAATAGAAAGCTTTTGAGAAACTTCATCTTGGATGAGGTCAAGAAGGGTCGCCGAGTCTCCAAGAAGAAGTCCGGTCCTCCATCTCTGAGCCTGTATGAGTAGCAAGGTTGCTTTTGCCACATATCCTTCCGCCATTATGTTGTAACAAATTTTTTCACCTATTTGGCAGACAACAATAGCTAGAACATTTCCAGCAATGTCGGTTGCTGAAACTCCCACACCCCCTGCTTGATAGACTAAAAAAATAAGCATAAAATGTGATAATAATCATATCTCTATCAAGGCATAGTGGAAGAAGTTGAAGATGGTTTGGTTTGAGATTAATTCTGTGGGTGCGGGTTGAGTGGATTTGGTCCTGGATGAGTGGTGAAGGTGAAAGCACATTAACAAGAATAGAGACCATTGAGGCTAGGGCCAAATCGATTGAGGAGTGAGAGGCAAGTTATTTGTCAGTTATGGTTGTATTCAAGATGTGGGGGATTGAAGGAAAATGGGGTGTGGTTAAAGCTGACTTGGTAAAGAACCATTGATTATACCAAGACTCCCAAAGATGACGACAATGGGATATAAAGGTCGTAGTGGAGATCTTGGTATCGTTGAATATATTTTGATTACGCAAATACAAGAATATTTGTAAACTGGAAAAAACATCTCATTAGATCTCATAGCATGAGCTGTAGCAGTATCCCACATATATTCTAAGACTCTCATAACGGAGTGAAGGTTGAGGTTTGGGGTTGCCCAGTTAATAGGAAGATGAGAGAGGAGCCAGAGTCGGAAAATGACAGGACAAAGGAAGAAAAGATGGAGTTCATCTTCCTTTTGGGTATGACAAAAGGCACACTTGTCTCAATGGATATGGATTCTAACAAGATTGGCTCTTGTAGGGAGGATATTTTGGCTAATCTTCCAGATGAGTAATAGAGCAGTGGGAGGGGGGCTTTGAAGCATGTACTTTATAAGATTATGTTATTTGTTGCCAAAGTAAAAGAAGAATTGTAGATATTGCTGAATAGGAATAAAGGCTTCCCATCCATCATGTAGGAATAATTCCCAACTTGGATTGCATCGTCTAGCGGCTTCTTTACTATACCAAGTTTATTCGCTGTCTGTTTTGACATAGTGGCTCTCTTATCGTGTAATCCAATACCAAAGGCATAAAAACAACTTTCTAAATAATTATGGAATTCTCAAAGTTTATACCAAGTTCACCCATTGGCTTTTGTCTTGCTAGAAGACACAAAAAACACACACCATGTCATTGTTTCAGTCTGAAGGAAGGTAGCCTGGCCTCTATAATGCAGCAGCGCAGTGTTTATTGCAGTAGATCGATCACACATAAAATTGGTTCTCTGTTTTGTTCCATATACTCCTCTGTTCTCAAGAATCAGTATGGTGGGGAACTGATGAATTGGCGGATCTCCAAAAGCAACCGACAACCGAATTATCTAGTTACTTACAGAATCATTCCAAAATTCCCACATTCAAAGGCATAATAATATTCTCATCAGTTGCCTTAAATGAATGTTGTAATTAAGTGTCTATCATCCCCTAATCTCATCTCATCTCATCTAATCTCCTTCAGCCTTATCATTCAAACACTGCACCAATATAAATAGAGATCTTTGAGGGAATAGCTATGGGCATACATTGGCATTGGACTACTTGCAAGAGCAGTGTTGTCTTAATCATCTGTTCAAGTAATGGTCTTTCCTCTTTTCTGTTGTTTCCATCTACTCTACTATTTTTTCAGTTTAACAAATATTATTTTTCATGCTGGATTTTCTGATTAATTAGCTGTTGCCGCATCCTTCAAACCTTTCTTTTACAGAATTTCTTTTGAAATGGATGCTGTTGGGAGGTTGAACAACGCCAAGCCCAAGTATGAGTGTTTGCTATTTGGTATGTCGACCATGAAATTCCTGTATGCATATGGTTCAATCAAACTCTCTAAAGTAATAGGTATTGTATTAGTCTAAATAGCTAGCTGATCATTTTATTTCAACAGACATGGATGATACATTGTATCCTGTTAGCTCAGGTCTCAACCTAGCCTGTCGTAGAAACATTGAAGGTATACTAGTAAGACTGTGTCACCTATATGCGATTAGTCTATAAATATTACTTCTCTTCTAGATCACGACATCATATGCTATTGCTGATTTAATTTGCAGAGTACATGCTACACTACCTGAATATCAACAAAAACCTAGTGCCTAAAATGTGTTTGGAATTGTACAAGGAGTATGGAACCACAATGGCGGGTCTGAAGGTTGAGTTCATTCCTGATTAGATCTGTTTTCTCACTGTTTTTGTTTTGTTTATCTTTATGAGTATTGTAAAGTTTCAGTGATTAATGAAGCGTGAACTTCATTTCGATGCAGGCACTAGGATACGAATTTGACAATGATGAATTCCATGCCTTTGTTCATGGAAGATTGCCATATGATGAGTTGAAGCCTGATCCAGTACTAAGGAACCTTTTGCTTTCAATGCCTCAACGCAAAATTGTATGCTTAATGTTCATGATGTTGCTTTCGATATATCTTGCTACTGTCAATTAAGTTGATCACCGTATACTGGTAATTATTTTCTTTGTGCAGGTTTTCACCAACGCGGACAAAGATCATGCAGCCCAAGTCCTTGATAGGTTGGGATTGGCAGATTGTTTCGAAGGAATCATATGCTTTGAAACTCTCAACCCGCCTTTGGAACCTGATAATTATGAAGACCTAATGGAGGGTCGTTTTCCAAATGAGCCTTTCTTGGACGAACCGGATTATAGTACACTCTTTTCAGAAACTGAATCCAAGACAGAATTTGCTGATTGTGCTTCATCACTTCCCAAATCAAGGATTCTCTGTAAACCCTCTGTGGAAGCCATTGAAGCTGCTATTCAAATAGCAAAGGTTGACACAAAGAAAACGGTAAAGTCGGAAGCTAACTTCTACTTACAATACATTGCATTGCATTTATCACTCAGCATCGCTAAAGAGATAATGGAAATTTCCTTCTCAGATTTTCTTTGATGACAGTGCTCGAAATATTGAGAGTGGGAAGGCTGCAGGACTCCATACAGTCATTGTAAGCTTTGTGTGTATCATACTTTATTTCATACCGAAAACATAAGTTTTTGCATGTATGTAACTTTGTTAAGATCTTTGTTGCAGGTTGGGAGCACAGAACTGGTTCCAGGTGCAGATCTCATTTTGGGTAGCATTCACAATATCAAAGAAGCTCTGCCAGAGATATGGGAAGTAGAAGAAGATCAGCTGGAGCAAGTTGTCCAATCTAGTGCCGTTGAAACTTTTGTCCTTGCTTAGAAACAAGGGGCTCGAGTTAGTTATGTTGAACTCCAATTGTTGAGACATTTAATACATATAAATTGGATCATACTGTTCAATAATAATACATGGTATTTGGTTATGACTTGTGTGCCTGTATAAGTGGGTATGCACAATCACCGAAAGAACTTTATAGCTGTTTGTGATGCAAATTCTGGTACGAAATAGCTTTTACTCACCTCATGGCTAACGCAATTGAATACATAAAACTGTATATTGCATAGAAACCACCACAACCAGCAGGACACCAATACTGATTTTCTAATAACACTCAAAGTCTCAAACAGCTGAAAACATAATTATTTGGCAGTAGAGATTGCAGATAATTACAATGCATTAGGTCTTTTTACTTCAGTGTTCAAGAAAGCCATTTGCAGTCATTTGTAGATGCAAACTCATAGTTCAGGAGTGGTGTCTTACTAGAACGAAAGTTTATGACAAATATGGAAAATATATGCCATCTCATCAAGATAACAATCCACAAGGTTGTAATGATTTTGATGATTTTCTCAAACTAGCTATAACATTTCCGGGCTCTTGCAACTTGAGCAAAATAAAAAGAAAGAGGAAGGGAAGCATTCTAACTAACCAAAACTCAGATGGGAAAAGAAATTTAACTCTGATATTTTGTTACTGAGTAAGCCTATCGATCAACCATCCACTGGCAGCTCGCCACAGTTGACAATCCTGCATGGTAACTTGGGAATATCTGCTCTGCTTGTTTCTTGGGATTCAAGCTTCCGAACAACATCCATGCCATCGATGACATGTCCAAACACAACATGGCGTTTGTCCAACCATGGAGTCTGTCTCACATGCATTAAGAATACAAATCAATATATGAAAAACCTAAATCATTTGAAAAAGAAAACTGAGAAAGGAATTATTCAAAACTTTCTTTTTAAACAAGTTCACAGAAAGACACTAAGAAATACAATCTATAATGTTCCTGAGGGTCAGTTTCTGTAAGGTGAAATTGAAACTTTGATTGAGAAATTAACTTCAACTCACTTTTACTGTGCAAATGAAGAACTGGCTCCCATTAGTATTAGGACCTGCATTAGCCATGCTCAACACTCCAGGTCCAACATGCGTTACTGCAAATATTGATAACAAGATCGTGATATAAGCAAGTAATATGTCTAATCAATTAAAGAAAATGATAAGAAAACACATTAATCCTTTTGAAATACTATTTAGAAGAACAAAAAAAACTGATTGAGATTTCAAAATCCTCCTTTGGATATGAATGTTCCATACCAAGTAAACACAACTAAGGAAGCAAAGCACTTGCTGTTCGAGAGGTCAACTAACCAATCAAAAAAATTTATGGATTTGGTACTTACAACTGAAATTTTCATCTTCAAAACTAGAACCATAGATGCTAACTCCTCCAGTACCCTGTTGCAGCCAGATTGGAAAATGAAGAAGAAATGCACATTTAAGTCCCAAAAGAAAACGTTACTAGAAATCTATTAAACTTACTACTTCTTTTAGTGATAAGAAGAAAATGAAAACGTACATTTCCGTTAGTGAAGTCCCCGCCCTGGATCATGAAATCTTTAATGATACGGTGGAATGAGCAGCCCTTGTAACCATATCCCTTCTCTCCTGCAATGTAATGTTAAAACCTCTTGGTCAGCCTAAGAAAAGGTGAGAGCAATAAAAGAAGAGTGAATAGATATTTGGTTCTGAACAATGAAAAGAATGAGAGAACATTGCTTGCCTGTGCACAAAGCACGAAAATTTTCAACAGTTTTGGGGACAACATCTCCAAAGAGGCCCATCACAATCCTACCAATAGGTTCACCTCCAACTTCAACATCAAAGAAGACTTTACTTGTTACTTCTGCTTGAAGATCAAGACCCTAACCACAAAATCAAGTAAAGTTTGTAAATGTAAATGAAAGCTGGAAATCAAAGAAGAATAACATGAGCTGCGAAAATGGTCGGTATGAAAGGATAGTAGAGTTGAAGCAAATCAACTTACTTGTGCGGCGGTGGAATTTGCGCAGACCATTCTCTTATGTCCAATGGAAGGCGTAGGGGATGAAATTTGCTTAATGGAAAGACGTGATGAATAATGAGAAGCAGATGCTAAGCCTTTCCCAAGAGTTGGTGATAGCATATGGGGGGGCTTTGAAACATTATTGGTAAAGCCAGTCTGCAAAGAAACCCAAATCAACATGTAATAGAAGAGATTGAAACTAAAGCAAAACAAATTCATTTAAATAAAATACACAATTTTCATTCTGATCTCAATTCCACTGGAAACGATAATTTGGACGAAAAGCAAAAAGAATGCTGCTCAATTTTGTAATGTGTTGAAGAACCACAACCCTCCTGGCATGCTAGCCTATTTATGAATGGTAGGTTTGTGTTGACCATGTGGAGGTGAGTGTGTGTCTGTGTGTTTTACTTAGATTGGAAGGTCAGTAATGTATCAATCATTCATCACTCTCAGACTCGGTATAGAAAAAAATTAACAACTTCCATTCAATACCACAACATAACACAGATAAACAAAAATCGCGTAAACTTAGCAATTCAAAATGAGTATAATACAATATATAAACCCTAGGTGATAGGGATGGTGTGTGAAAAATAAGGAAATCCACAAGTAGTAATCTGTAAAGAAGAAGAAGAAGAAGAAGCAACTTTTGTTTTGAGCTATTTATGCTTTTGATTTAAGGATAAGGTTCGGGATCCTCAAAACCCAGCTTGCCTTTCAAAAAAAAAATTGAGTTTTTTTTTCTGAGCTACAATTAAGGAAAGGTAATTTGAAGATGAAATAGAATGAAGGAATACACTAACCGATAGGGCGGCGTAGGTGGTGATTCCCAGAGACAATGAAGACGCCATTGCAACCAAATCAATTTTTTGGTGGTTTTGTAATCCGCACACCGCACCGCACCGCACCACCAACAATAACAGCGCAGCAAAGAGATGTAGATGGAGATGGAGATGGAGATGGAGAGAGAGTGAGTGAGTGAGAGGTTCGATGTATGTTTTCTTGTTATAAAAATGCGGACTGCCTGCCTGCCTGCTGCTGCTAGTGCCTCCCTACCCTACCCTCCTCGTGCGCTCACTCACCTCACGGACCAACTATTACTAGTACTAAAATCTAATCCTTTTGTCTTCTTGGTTCGTCCGACGCTCCCCTCAATTTCTCCGCCCCACCAAAAACACAATGCAAATTTCTCTAGAGGACCTGCTATTTGCATCCTACCATTACCCTTGTTGCACCACGTCTTTTTTTTTTTCCTTTCAAATGACAATCATCACCACTGTGCTCATCTACTTTCACTCAGACTTGATAGTGATAGAGTTATTATCACATTTGATGTTTGTTTCTTTAAGTCTACCAAGCAGGGGGTGTGGAAGTTTCGGCGACCGACTTGACAGGGAATATTCTGGCTTTTGTGGCATGTCAGATAGGTGACAAAATTTCAAACAGCACGATGGCAAAAGGATATGCAGCCGAAGCGACATTGTTACTCATCCAGACCCAACAATGGAGGACGATACTTCTTTTTGGAGACTCAGCGATCCTTATTGACCTCATCCAGAATGGTAATTCTCAGTAGCTTTGTCTTATGCAATGGGTCTGGTGCCAACTTATTTGTAATATTAAGCGTCTGCTCTTTTTGTTTCCTTGTTGGCAATGTAAATATATATCTAGAGATCTTAATAGTAAGGCTCATCACTTGGCATCGGTTGCCGAGATACTTGGTTGTAATAGTTGAAAGTATTTTATATATTGCCTAAGGCTTTTACCAAAAAAAAAACACAAGGGACTTGTGTTTTGGGATTCGGGGTGGCTCCTGCGCACAAAGCACAGGAGGACGTCCTGCGCAGGAAGCACAGCCGTCGGATCTGATCCAACGGCTCAGATCGACGGATTTCAAAAAAAAATTTTTTTTTTTTTTTTTTGAAATCCAGTTTTTTAAATCCTTCGATCTGAACCGTCGGATCTAATCCTCCTACTAGATTGCACACATACCCTTATGGTACTACTATAACATGCGCTGATAGATTAATAACTGAAAATATTACTTTATTAACTTGGCAGTACATTTCGGCCTAATAATTTGACACAATGAATTCTTATAAAAGTTAAGTTTGCTTTAGGCATGAGTTTCACAAAAACTCTAATTTTGTCCAGAATGGTTCAAAAGCAATATAGTCATACATAAAGATGTTAGACGCAAGAAATGAAATATTGAGATTGGGGAATTTTAATTGGCGAGGAAATGGGCGAGGGAGGGGATGGAGAATCTCGAGCCACCCTCCATCCCTCGCCCGTTTCCTCGCCAATTAGACAAGCCCATTAAGATTTGAGTGTTGCAACGAAACGATGGTATGTTGAGTGAGTGGTACAGAGAGAAATTGGTAGGGTGGAAATAGTGAAAGGGGGTCCAAGGGGAATAAATGACAGGCGCGCGGTGGGAATTGGAATTGCATTGTTGAAATGTATGCCTCTCCTGCTTCTCCCTGTTCCCGTTTCCAGTCCCATTCCCACCACCACCACCACCATCATCATCGCCGCCTTGCTTACTCTCCTTCCTCTAAGACCAACAACACCACCTTAATAATAGAAGAAGAAGGCCACCTTCACTTTCACCTTCACCTTCCTGTAATTATAGTAATAATGGCTTCTTCCCCTCCTCTAACTCTAAGAAGCCCTTGATTTCTCCCTCGCTTCTCACACACACGCAAGGGAAGAAACTCAACAGACAATGGATATCTCAAAAAAATGATCCTTTTATAGCAAATGGTGGCGGTGAGGGAGTGGTGGTGAAAACTCTTCCACTACCTTCTTCTCCATTCCAATCTCTTCCACCACTTACTTTCTGCTTCCCCTTTCTTCTTGTTTATTCCACAAGCTTATTCATCCTTCCATCATCTTCGATTGCCTTCTTCAAAGGCTAGCTCATTACAAATTGAGGAGGTGGTGTATGTTTTTCAACAATTCTCTATCTAGTGAAGATTTCACAAATCTGAGCCGATGCTAACAAACACGAACAAACATATGTCACCTCTTCAAAACACAAACACAAACTTCAACTCTTCAAATTTGTCATACACCCGTAGGTGTCATACACATAACATGTTCAAACTAACAACCAACTCCACCTTGGCTACGAGGAAGTTTCGAATCAAAACTTTTAGAAACACAATGTTCACAAACATCCATATTGCATATCTTTATATCTTCTACTAAATGTTTCTTCAACAACTCGTGCAAAACTTTCTCACATTTACTATCCGCACGCAAATGCTAAACCCTCGAGTTATCCAAACATATATATCTTTAGAGCTATTAGTAACTCCACCACAAGTAACATTCACTAGGCCATCAACAACATAAGTTGTTCCACCAAATTCAACTTTCTAATACTAATAATTGTACTCCAATCCAGAAAGTACAAGTTATCCTTTTGAACAGCTTTCATCAACAAAAGTGCACCATAAACAATCGTTAGAGCTTTACCATTCCCCATAACATTGTAAACTTTGTACTCTAAAACACTAACGGATATGAGATTTTCTTCAAATTGGATACACACCGAACATCATTCCAAACCTGAGCAAGTCCATTATATAGCTTCAACTTGTTTTACCTATCCCTGCAATTTTACATTTATCATTGTTGTTCATACAGACAACTCAACTATCTATCTCAGAACCAATCCTTCTGAGGACACATGATAAATAAAACTCGAATCAAGATGCCATTCGACAGAATGACTCACAAATGTTGAACTTGCAACAGAGAATCCTTCCTCTATTAGGCACGACCAATACTTCAGATATCGCATCCCTATGGACCTTGAGAGACCTTGAGATCCATCATCGTCATTCTCTTGACTTGTGACCTTCCTATATTATTAATGTTCTTATTTTCATATTTTTACCTCGACCAATACTTTCAGACATCACATCCCTATGGACCTTGAGATCCATCATCTTGAATGCAGAAAAATTAGATTTTTAACAAGATCTCATGACTATCTCAAAAAATAACACATGCGTTTGACAATATTCGAACATTGAACTTGTGGTCCATCCGCCACAACTCTATCAATTTGTTGGTACCCATTTCCTATTGTTAAGTGTTGTTGACTTAAGAAGAAGTATACAATAGTGAAACATTCAATTGCGGTTTGGCACATGTATATATATATTTTCTTTCCCTTGGTAGAACTTCAACTACGGGTTAATACCTGCTGCTGAGCTGACCGCCCTTCCCCTACTAGATTGCTCAAACAAATCACCATCTCCTCTGATCTGATCCGATCTACTTTGGTTGATCAACCCCCACCCAACCCAAAATTTAATGAAATAAATGGCAAAGAAGGGTGAAAATTAATTAAGAAGGGTTCAAATATAAAAAAATAGAATTATGTATTCTAGTCTATAGTTCTAGATGGTAAAGACAAATTAAGTTAATTTGACTTGATCCACACCACACGGAGCTGAGCTGAGCTGCGACCAAGACAATAATGGAAGGATCATGACCATCATACTCCATACTAACGAACAAGTTTCAAGTTCACTCAGTGGCGTACGCTATGCGACATCGTAGATAGATATTATAGAAGAAAAAGGAAGTTTGGTGGTAACTGTGTGTGGGGTTAGGGTCTTGGAGGAGGATAAAGTCATCCACGCTAGTCTTACTCTTGACTTTACGAATCAGGCTTCCTTACCCTTTCCCTTCCCTCTGCCAATCCTAATCCTAATCCTAATCCTAATCCATCTCTTCTTTTATTTGGTAATTTGTTTCATAATTCTACCAAACAAACAATTCACCACTTATTATAATTTCCCAATTAAGATAAGGCACGCACACACATTTAAACTGAATACTAAATAAAGCATATGCTTTCAAGACAACCATCTGGATGCTAAAGGGTGTGATGGAAGGCGACCCCATCCCCAGCAAAGATTCGATTTGTATGCTTAAAGACAATCAATCTTTTATTTTTCAAGTCTCTTTTTTTTTTTTTTCTGCATTTTAAATAATTTTGTATGTACATATGCGTGCAATTTAAGATTGCAACAATTACAAACTTTTTGTGTTGTGGGGCTGGAGGGAGGGAAGAAGGAAGGCAGCATATTTTGCACATAATACCATATTATGTCATCAACTACCTAATATTCCATCATTTTCCTCCTTGTTTGTTAGTGTTCTCTTTTCCATTTGGATTAGTCTATATCGTCTTATTTTCTCCTCACCATTTCAAAGAATTAAAAAGCAAGCAAGCAAGCCACCAAACGACCATGTATGATGTCTTTCTACTTACTACGACCATGTCTTTCTACTTACTTCCTCATCTCCCATCTATTAATACCAACCTTTTTTTCTCTCTCTCTTCCCACTCAATTCCAACTTTACTTTACAACCTCTCTCTCTCTCTTTCCTCTCCAATATTCCCTTCAACTCAGCAAGAAAGAGAAACTATGTCGGCTGGTAAGTCCCTCTTGTTAGTCCTGTTTGGGATGGTAGCTTATGCCACCCTTACCTTTGCTGCAGATCCTGACATGCTCCAAGACGTCTGTGTTGCTGATAAGAATTCAGGTGACTGCTCTACCTCATTTTTTTTTTATTATCCATCTAAAAATTGTCAATTTTGTTTAGAGATGGATCATATGGAAGAAGTTATTGTTTGCTTGTGGTATTTAATGTGTACTTATTTATATACATATATAGGTATAACTGTGAACGGATTCACCTGTAAACCAGTTGCGAACGCAACGGCAGCAGATTTCTTTTTCGCTGGTATAGCCAAGCCAGGAGCCACCAACAACACATTGGGGTCAGTAGTGACTCCAGCTAATGTTCAGCAAATCCCTGGACTCAACACTCTGGGCGTGTCCATGGCTCGTATTGATTATGCACCTGGTGGCCTTAACCCACCACACACCCACCCTCGTGCCACCGAGATGGTGTTTGTGCTCGAAGGCACTTTGGATGTGGGATTCATCACCACTGCCAATGTCCTCATTTCAAAGACCATAAAGAAGGGTGAGAACTTTGTGTTCCCAAGAGGTTTAGTTCACTTCCAGAAGAACAACGGTGATGTCCCAGCTGCAGTCATAGCTGCATTCAACAGTCAGTTGGCTGGTACTCAAGCCATAGCTGCAACTCTCTTTGCTTCAACTCCACCTGTTCCCGACAATGTCTTGACTAAGGCTTTCCAGATTGGTACCAAAGAAGTTGAGAAAATCAAGTCCAGACTTGCACCCAACAAGTAATTAATTACCCTTCACCAACCCCAACCCCAACCCCAACCCCAACCAATATGATTGTTCAATAACTTTCTTTGTGATGAGGGAGGAGGATGTGACCTATATGCGATGGATTTTTATTGTGTTTATGTTATAATTAAAATTTAGAATAACAGCTGAGCCTTTGCGCTTTGTTTGTGATGATAATAACTTTCTACTCTCTTCATTTTGTAAACTTTACTTTAATTGTGACCTTGACACCCCACCCAACATGATTGTTCAATCATACCTGAATGAATTCCAGTTTACCACTGTACTAATTAGTATATTCCCACTCGCCGCCAGATTGGGTTGGGTTTTGAGACCAAAGAAATGTTAATTGGTGCCCACATGACATTGAGTCTCATCTCTGGTCCCCTTCTTAAATACATTATTCAAATAATGACACCTACATTACATTACTAACTAAACAAATTAACTCTTCATCCATAAACTGTTTGCTAGTCAGCTAGTGTGTGTGGATTAAAGCCAACCCTTGTTTCTAATTATGTCATTATGTGTAATGATGATCAACGTGCAGCTGAAACTCCAAACATTTTGCTCTGAAATGGAATCTTGCTGACTGCTTGGTGATATAAAATGTATGTATGTTTATTTTTGTAGCCATAAACCAGCCAGTCCAGTTTTGCTATCCGAACATTAATTGATGTTCATCATAAACACACTAATATATCCACTGACGACCTTCTTTACTCTTGATACATTTCTGCAGGTTTTGAACTGTATACACCGTTCAATTTTGAACTAGAATACAACTATGAACATTTCAATATGTAATTAGTTGTTCGCAAATGGTTTGCCACGCTTTACATATAAACAAAATAAGTGGATTATCAAAAGACAGTTTCTTAATAACTAAACATCTTACATTGATTTTCTGAGATTGTCGAAGACTGGACTGTATTCTTTACTAGTGGGTTAGCTGAGGCTTGAGATCGAGCAAAGGCGGCCCCATTACACCAAATAGATTCCTGTTTAGGTTCATCTAATCCTTTACTTTTTGGCAAATTCATAATTAAATTTACAAATGAATGAACACCTAATAGAGCTTATGTAACAAAATCAATTATAAAAGTTTTCTTTCTAAATATTAGTTATGTGTGCATAGGGTGTTTTAGGAGTTCCATAAATCAATATACAAATTCATGCTCCAAATCTGTTCTCCTCAAGATTTGCTTGCAAAATAGGGTTAGATTGCAAAAGACCACCTTGTTCATGGCTGAAGGCAATCCGATGCTTAAGTCGGTAAACTGGGGAAGAAGAAGAATTTAGACAAGAGTATAGTTGTAAGGTTTTTCGTGTGTACATTCCTCTTCTTTATCCTCTACCTTATATAATAAGACTAATTAACTATGTATGTGACTCAAGTATTCATGGCGCAATGAAGGGGAACGTTTCTCATTACGGTCTTCTCCTTCATTGAGATACGTCCTTGGACTAGAGATTCCCACCATGACTTGTCTCCATCATAACGTCTATATTCTCTTATGGAGAGATTTGTTTGGGTCTGACGCTTGGGCCTTTAGTCTGTGTAGCGGTCCATCCTTAATGCATCTGTGGGCTTTAGTGATCGGACCTGTTAATTGTCTCTGATGAGAAATGATTTATGTCACATGTTCGGCCATGATCGAATGATTGTTTGATGTATCATCAGCTACTCCCCCCAGTTAGTGGGCTCTAGCCACTAACTACGCGGCGGTTGTATTTGAGGTTCATCATTACTTTCCTGTGCAACATTTAATGTCATTAACAGCTATCGACTCAATGGCCACGAGTTAACTGCTACTCCACCACGCCATCAATCGACTCATTTTGGCGTGATTTTAGGGTTTCGTGCAGCCATCACTTCTTGCGTGGTCTCCAATTGGTTGTCTTTTCGTTACCCAGCCCTATATAAGGGCATTAGAAGGTTGTGGTATCTTCTTTATGCCTTCCTTCATTTCAAAGTTTTTTTTTGTTCTTTTTCCTATTGTTTTCTAAATTAACAAGCTTTCCACCATGAATCCCAAGAGATTTATGAGTGACTCTCATTCGGCCCACTGTGTGGAGTTTTTTTTAATTCTATGTTGCCAACCCATGCCACCTTGGATGAATTTCTCCATACTTATTATATTTCTTACGTTCGACTTGCATCTTGAGCTGCCAACAGATGGTGGCGTTGAAGGTAAACAAAAAGGCTATCTATTATTTGCTTTCGCCTGCTTGTCTGCGCAAGCCGAAAAATGACTTCAAGTTCTGGCAGAGAACCTGATTCTATGCTTCTATAGAATCTGGGTATTTCAAGCTTGACCATAAACCCATTCTCAGGTCGTTCAGGACCCCCAGGAACCTGAACAACTTGCAACTGTCTTCAGAGGAGAAGGAGACGAAGGCTCAATTCCTTTCCCTTCCTTGGACGACTTTCAAATATGGTGTCATTGAACAGAGTGGCCTCTATGGCCTTAGTGCTCAAGAACGATCGTTGGTTGTTTATGAACGTGACGCTGGTGTCACTATTACTTAGCTTGGTCCTTCTGTTAGCGTTGGTGGTCAGGGTGCGGAGTTGATCACGAGGACGAGGAGTCCTCATGTTAGCGTTGGTGGTGTTGGTCCTACCACGAAGAAGGGGAGCGCTCTGAGGCCTGTTAGTCCTTTCAGAAGGAATGTTGTAAGTGGTTTGGTCGATGTTAGTCGACCTTCGAAGCGACTGCCCTTCCTCTTGTGGTCGACTGTTAGGCCTTCTGGGTCAGGTTATGTTGTTGGGGGTCATTTCTGCCATGAGGGGTGTTCCGACTGCCCTTCCTCTTGTGGTTTCAGAGAAGAGCCGTAAGGACAATTCCCGTCTTGCTGCTCAGGAAGACGAGGACATGCAGCAAAGCAATGGGGAGGAGTCGGGAGGAAGTTTCCCATCCTCGTGCTCCATTAAGTGAATATGTGAAGGATCTCCTCAGCAAGGTGTCAGATGAAAAAGCTCATATCATTTCAAATAAGATGACACATCTTGCGCTAAAGAAGTCTCGGGATCCGAAAGCGGAGATATGTTTGGCTGACTTCAAATATTATCCTACTTTTGACGAGGTTGCTGGTGATTAGGGTCTCCAAGTCTCCTCTTCCTCCTCTTGCTGATCCAAGTATGAAGGAGTTGTCTGGTTCTCCTCCTTTCTATCCAGTATCTTCTATTGTCGTTCATGACAAGAAGGGGAAAGGCGCTGGTGTTTCGATCGTTGTTGGGGCAACCAAGGGTGGATCTTCAATCATTCCTAACCCTTTTGTGCTCCACCCACTTGACATTGAGTCTCATCTCTGGTCCCCTTCTTAAAGTTAAAGGAAAAGATAAAAACAACCCATCACCCTTTGTCCAAACACATTACATTATTCAGCAAACTCTTCCATTCCATAGATTAGTGTTGAACAGAGTACCAAAATAATGACGCTTACATTACATTACTAACTAAACAAACTCTTCATCCATAAACTGTGTGCTAGTCAGCTAGTGTGTGTTCCTGATAAGCTGGGTCTGAGTACTCTATAGCTGCAGATCCTCATCACAGGGACTGCATTAGATTAATGCCAACCCTTGTTTCTAATTATGTCATTATGTGATATGATCAACATGCAGCTGAAACCCCAAACATTTTGCTCTGAAATGGAATCTTGCTGACTGATTGGTGATATAAAATGTATGTTTATTTTTGTTGCCATACACCAACCAATACAGTTTTGCTATCCAAACAGTAATTGATGATTATATACACAATGTATCCACTGACAACCTTCTTTACTCTTGATACATTTCTTTAGGTTTTGAACTGTATGCATCGTTCAATCAAACTAGAATACAACAATGAACATTTCAATATGTAATTAGTTGTTAGCAAATTTTTGCCACGCTTTACATATGAACAAAATAAGTAGATTATCAAAAGACAGTTTCTTAATAACTAAACTTCTTACATTGATTTTCTGTAGATAGTGGAAGATTGGACTGCATTCTTTACTAGTGGGTTAGCTGAGGCTTGAGAGCAAAGGCAGCCCCATGACACTAAATAGGTTCCTGTTTAGGTTCATATAATCTTTACTTTTTGGCAAAGAAGCATGGGTCAATTCATAAATAAATTTACAAATGAATGAACACCTAATAGAGCTTACAGAATCAATTATAAAAAGTTTTCTTTCTAAATATTAGTTATCTGTGTATAGGATGTTTTAGGAGTTCCATAAATCAATTTACAAATGAAGGCATGCCACAAAGTCAGGAAGCCAATGATAGAAGAATTGAACTTTAAATAGGCAGAGACAGAATGGAAAATCCCAATAATTTTTAAATTGATGTTGGAGTATATTAAGTGATTGATCATCATGAATTGTTCGACATGGGTGTGTAGCTACACCTCTAGGAAGAAGGTTTTTTTTTTTTTTATACCTCAACCCCTCCCACCCTAGATGCCGCCGGCAGGGTTCGAATCCTTGATCTATGATTTCATTTGCCACAGGCCTACCGCTGAGCTTGGGGTGTGGTACCCCAAGAGTACTTTACAGAAATGCAGCCAGTCATCATTCTAACCTCAGAGTCTGCTACATGGATAGCACAGTACTCCATCACATATTGGTTCTAATCCACAGAATTATGGAACAAGTCCAATCAATAAATTTATGAACTTATTCTTATCAAGCCTAAGTTTCAGCTCTCCCTGCACCTTGATCTTGCATCACATCATGTAGTGTAAAATCCTTCTTCCAAAAATGCTAATAAGAGAATTTTAGCATCGCCTGCTCACGGTTAGGCAAATGATGCAAGTAAGTGAAAAAGCTGTTTTCTCTTATTCTTCTTCTTTAAGAATCTCATAACAGAATGGAATGTGTATCCAAGGTTTTTCTGTTGAGTTTGTGGATGCAAGCTTATTGCTCCTATCGAGACCCTTGGATCAGAATTCTTTCCCCAAAATATACTCTAGTGCAAGTCTCCTACACCAAAACCACTTCTAGGGATCACCATAGTAGTACTTCTCTTGGTAAAGTTCCAATTCTGGTCCTATATTCCAAAGTTCTGCTTTGATGTACAATTCTATAAATCATTGTTCTTGCTTCTTGTGAGAATCTCCTATAGAGACTTTTTGAGTTGTTTAATAGGTTGGATCTAGTTTTGTAGTCACTAACAGTTTTAACATCAACCCAGAGCTGAGACTACATATTTCCATACCAATAGATACAATTTGCTAAGTTGTGACACCACGTAAGGGAGCAGTCCTCAAGCTCTCAACCAAGATTAATGACGGTTTTGCTCTAAGCAAACTGATGTTGAAAATGTTGCACTACATCCTTGTCACTTTAAAGTTTAAGCTACAGGAAAAGCAGATTTCCTCACAACGAGTTACAATTAGGGCTGAACAAAAAACCGATCAAACCGACTGAACCGATCTAAATCGAACCGATTGGTTCGGTTCGGATCGGTTTCGATTTTAAAAAATTCAAAACCGAAGTGGTCGGTTCGGCTTTCGGTTTCTATGTGATTTTAACCGACCAAACCGAACCGATCGAATATATATAATAAATAATATATATTTTATATATAAATAATACAATATGTTTAAAATAGTCGATCGGTTCGATTTTAGTCAGTTTGGTTCGGTTTTGTTAGTGGTCGGTTCGGTTTCGGTTTGAAAATTTTAAAACCGAACCGATGCCCTAGTTACAATCAATTCCACATGGCAGAACTATCCTCAACTGCTGCAATATAACTAAACTCCCTAACTAAAATCAACACAAAAAACATGGTTGTTATACAGAGTATAAACAATCGGTCAGTTCCAAAACACTAGATCTATTTTTCTTAACATGTCTGGTAGCTTTTTATAATATTATTATACAAATTATGATCTGACTCTTTACTGCTGGCTATGCAAGGTTAGGCCTCCACCCTTGTACAAGAGGCCTCAAAGATTTTGAATAGGAATGCTCTGGGGTTACCAGTAGCCACCACTCCGACATTAGTTTTTGACCCAATGTATGGTAATTATATGAAGATGCCATGGGAGCTCTCTCTCCATGTGTCCTATTGGATCATTTCGAATGCCAAGAATTCAAAGATTTTAGAGGGGAAGGATGTGATTCTTCTTTTATAAGACTCTTGTTTTCGGAACGGCACACCTAGTTTCAAATGGGTGGATTTCTAAAGATGTTTTTATTGGGGTAACTATGTAGTGAACTTGTAATATCAGGTAGCTTGTAAATGTTATCTCTTTGCTTCTTTCTGTAATAAAGTGTTTTATGTCTAATGCATAACATCCAGGTAAGTAGCTAAGTTTGGGAACTTACTGAAAATAAATAGTCGAGATGAATGACAAAAAAGAAACTATACATGAGCAAATCAAATATAAAGATAGTATTAATACACTAATTTACTAACCGATTGTCCAGCATATAAATTGATAATGAATCAGAGAGAGGACTGATTCATTCTTTAGTTTGATCAACAAGAGGTTCGAGGACAGCAGACTTGGGATTGACCATAGGAGGACCCTTTTCGCGTCGTTGAAGTTCATCCAAGCGAAAAGTGATAAGCTTGTCCCAATTGCCTCCTTCAAAAAGAACCCCAGCCTTACCATCTGTGATTCTCTGAATGATCCCAGTGTACATGTAGAATGGGTGATTGGGGTTCTTAACAATTGCTATCATACCAGGCATTAGAAGGGGTAGCTGAGGGGGTCGAGGCTTTGATAATGAGGTGCTGTTTGGGATCATTGCTGAATCAGTAGAAGACTTGTTAATCTTTGGCTTCGGTGGTGGTGGTGGATTTTTGTCAATGAAGGTCTGCAATCCCTTTTCACCACCAGGGAATCCCCCAGTAAGGCCTGATAACTCCTTCTCGAAAGCGTTTTCACCAACTTCAAACGCAACACTAGTGGTGTCAGTTGTTTCGGTCTCTGTCTCTGTCTCTGTGGGTGGTGTAACTGGAACTGCTGTTGTGTCTTCAGCTTCAGTGGTGGTGGGCTTGTTGAGTAATTGTTGAAGACCTTCCTCTCCATTGCAAAGGCCCCTACCACCCATTATCTCAAACAGATTGAATTTGGCTACAATGGGAGTGGGTGTGCAACGCATTTTTTTGGGAGAATTACTGATCAATTGGAAAGATTGACGGGTGAGAAGGTAGTGAGTTTCTCCAAGAAAGTTGGATTTGTGAAGCAGAAGTGGAGGAGGGCTGATGGGGCTAGTAGAGCTAGGGCTCTGAAAAACCATGGAAGAAGCCATCATCAATGTTTTGTTCGATTGAATGTGAATGTGAATGTGAGTTGTGATGAAGATGATGATAGATGGTTGTTTTTGCGAGCGAGTTAAACAAGTACCTGTCCCTGTCAAGAATTTCACAACCACAACACACAGCCACAAAATATTGGACTATGGGTCCTCCGGGACCAACTCATCATCTCTTTCGGATCGCATGCTCAGGCACTCATGCTAAAGACATACATTCATATTTTAGGGAATTGGATAATCTTGAGCAATAAGGATGTCGTATTCATTTACGAATTTTAATGGACTGCGTTGGTTTTTAAAATCTATTAAAATTTAGGAGTATTCAATTAAGAATTTAAAATAATATATGTAAATTTAGTGGTATTCGAATACCGATTTTAAATGATTGTTTTAAAATTCATCAAAATCAGGGGTATTCAATTCATGCTTTTAAAAAATCCACCAAAATTAGGGGGTATTCAAAAAGTAGTGGATTTTAATGAATTTGTTAAAGTTGAGGATTTTGAAGGATTTGTGAGTGAAAAGTATATATAACAAGAGTTATTCCAAATCCAACCTTCCCCCCTCATATTTCAACGGATTTGTATTGACTATTGTTAAATAACACCACCATTTCCGCTAAAAGACGCCATCATCCCATTTTTTGTGATCTGCTCAAAGACACCACCACCTTCCCTTCTCTTATCTCTTCACAAGAGCAGCACCACCTCACCCCACAACTTTCGTCCACACCACCATGCCCTACCACCGCTGGCTGCACCACCACTCGTACTTCCTCTTCTCTTTTGTTCTTGTTTTTCTTTTTTTGTTATTATTCTTCTTCTTTTTCTTCTTCTTCTTCTTCTTCTCATTCTCTTCTCTTGTTTTTTTTCTTTTTCTTGTCCTCTCTTCATTTTTTTCCTTCTGATTTCTTTTTCTTCTACTTTTCTCTTTGTTTTTCTTCTTTTTCTATTTTTTTCTCTTATTTTCTTTTTTCCCCATTTTTTTCTTCTTCGCTCTTGCGGAGTTCCTGCGAGTGAAGGTTCCCCACTTGCCAAAACCTTCACGAGGGCAAAAAAATAAGAAAAAAAAAAAGATAGGAGAAAAAGAAAAAAAAAACAAAGAGATAAAAAAGTGGAGGGGAAGAAAAGAACAAGAACAAGAACAAGAAATAACAGAGAAGAAGAAAAGGTGAGGGGGAGGAGGTTGAGAATGAGAAGATGAAAATGGGTGGAGGTGGTGATTGATGGAGAAGGAAAAAAAAAAAGGATGAGGAGGAGGATGAGAGGTGGCAGTGATGATTGAAAAAGAAGAAGGGACGAGGGGTGGCGGTGGCGGGAATAACAATTTGAAGTAAAATAGTTATTTGTATTACTTTTGGACCATCTTCAATGTATTTGATTTTTTTTTTAAATTTGAAATAAAATTCTCGTAACATACAAATAATTGTTTAATTGATGTTTTGAGATATGTTTTATGATTTGTATTGGCATGAATAACAATGTAGGTGGTGTTTTTTTTATTGTTTCCTATGACTGATAACACATTTATAAAAATCCATTGAATTTATAAGAATCCATAGAAATTCATAACAAACTTTTACAAAATCTAATCATTTAAAACTCATCAAAATCCAGTGGATTTTGTACAATACTTTAAAACCTTTTAAAATCCACGAGATTTAAAATTCTTCAGAATCCATTTAAATCCCGAATTGAATTCCCCCACCTAAGTTAATATTAAGGTTTATTTATCTTTTAGCCCCTGTTAGTTTAGGCGAAACCTTAGATGGGTGTCATTTGTTTTAGAAATTCCGTCTAATACCTATTTTTTGTATTAATTGTTAAATCAACGGGTTTGACTATCAGAAAACATAACATTTTTTTTAAATATTTTCACGTGGTGGGTACCAAACAGTAATTGTTATAATAGTATGAGTGCTAAATTGTAAAATTTGTTAATACTGAAATTTTTTTTTAGGATAGACCACCTCTAACTCCTCCACCTTCAGATCCACTACCTAGTCCACCTCCTCAACCACCACCCCAATCATGCAACACCTCCAAGTCATGCACCACTATCAACTCCA
Source organism: Berberis vulgaris (assembly GCA_963556465.1). Taxonomy (NCBI): domain Eukaryota; kingdom Viridiplantae; phylum Streptophyta; class Magnoliopsida; order Ranunculales; family Berberidaceae; genus Berberis; species Berberis vulgaris. Next base: position 85,429,657 of record OY747133.1, read on the forward strand.
CCATCTGCACTAACTCCAGAACCACCACCTATGCCACCCCCAACACCACTTCCAAACTACCCCCGCCCCCAGCACCAACACATCTTCGTAAGCCACCACTGCACCTTTGTGAAATGCAACAAATGAAAGGAATTACAACAAATTGGTTAAGATCAAGCCAAGCCATGTTGGTGAATTTCTTTACAATGATCCAACGCCGATTTTAAGTCGACGAAGATTATCACTATTATTTTCTTTTATTCAAAGCGAATATGAATTACTATTGAGGCCTGTTGCATCCTTATTTTCCTCCACCGTGATATCAATGAATTTATTTGTTTTAATAGGAAAAAAAATTGAGGAGGTAAAATCACGTGGTTGTGTGGTGTGGTTTTTGGAGCTGAAAGAACTAAACAGAGTACTGAGAGCATATTGACAGCCACCAAGGATTGTGATTTCGGTTTTCGATTTAATTTCGGTATCTTGATTTTAAGAAATATTTCGATGTGTAAGGAAAAAACGTAAAAAATTTGAGAAAACATAATATATATATATATATATATATATATAATAATAATAATAAATTTCGAGGGTATATGAAATATGTGAAAAAAGTAAGATGCAAATAAACAAATATATTAAACACGTTAAACCCATTAAATGAAACCTAAATACCAAGAAATGAAAGCTATATATAATTAGAAAGTTATGGAGTGACTTCAAAAATCAGTATACAATTAGAATAAATGATAATTAGAAAATCAATGAGGTGTTTCAAAAATCAATAAATAATTAGAAAAAACATCGAAACTTATGGGGAAAAAAAACTCAGAAAATTTTCGAAAAAAAAACCCTCGAAAAAATATACTTTTTAGTAGTTGTTTTTTTATTTTTACGAAAAAACACTGAAATTGACGAAAAAAATCTAGAATTTGTTAAAAAAAATTATTGAAAATTTGTAAAATTACATTTGACCATTTTTCTTTTCAAAATTCAAAAAACACAAAATTATCGGTTAAAGTTCACGAAATGACCACCACTATCCTCCTCCTCAAACTCCTTATCTTTGTAGATAAATACTTTAGCCACCCTTTTCTTTTTAGCAAATTCACCTTCACCAATTAGAAGAAATGATAATTAGAAAATCAATGAGGTGTTTCAAAAATCAATAAATAATTAGAAAAAACATTGAAATTTACGAAAAAAAAAACTCTGAAAATTTTCAAAAAAAAAAACCTCGAAAAAATTTAACTTTTAGTAGTTGGTTTTTATTTTTTATTTTTTTTAACGAAAAAACACTGAAATTGACGAAAAAAAATCCCGAAAAAATGTAAAATTACATTTCACCATTTTTCTTTTCAAAATTATAAAAAAAATACGAAATTATCGGTGAAAGTTCACGAAATGACCACCACTATCATCCTCCTCAAACTCCTCTTCTTTGTAGATAAATACCTCTGCCACCATTTTATTTTTAGCGAATTCACCTTCACCACCCTGAATTATCAGCATAAAAGGTAAACATCCAAACATCCCTCTCTTCCTTTTTATTCTCTGACAGACACCACACCCATCGCTCCGCCCCCACCGCCTCCACTTTTCTTCTCCATGCGACAAATACCTCATAATTTGTAAAACTCCCATGCAATTGAACCAACACCCTACCCCATTTACTCCAAACCTAGTCAGAGACGATGGCAAACTTCAAACTCATCCCCTCTTCTTCCTCCACTCCAACTCATCACACCACCACCACCCATAGATAATGGAATAAAAATAGAGATAGGGATTTGAGGGTGAGGGTTTTTAAATAAGGAAAATGAGCCTTAATTTGCTCAACAATCTTCTCGAACTGAGATGAAATAGCAATTTGAGAAGAGCAAATGAGAAAGAGATTAGATGATGGTGGTGGGTTGTTGTTATGTGGACATTAAAACGAGAGAATTGACTTTCACTTACAAGTGGATGGTGATGGGTTGGAGATGGTCGGCGGTTGCGCAGGTGTGGGAGGGGGGAGAAGTGCAAAAATAATGACTCGATACCTTTTCCCAGTTCCATACCCTTGCAGAAATAATGTAGCCCACTGCCATCCCCTTCCCCAGTTCCATCTCCATATCCACCACCACATATTCCTCCCCCCGAAACCCCCTCAATCACCACCTCCAAATCCTCCACCACCATTGAAACCTAACCCACTTCCTAATCCACACCAACACCCCCACCAAAGCTAGCTCCAACCCCTATTCCAAAGCTACCACCACTATATTGGAACGTCGTATCCTCTATATATCCACCCTTGGTCAAGAGGCTTTTTGCACTAGTGTTGCATATGAGAACTAAGAACCAAACAAATAGTCAACTTAATAGCCATGTTTAGAAGCCAAATTTTACCTTTTGGCACCTACAGTATTCTAGCAATTATTGTTTTTATTACCCATGAACCCATCACGTGAGTGGCACGTGAAGGTATTTCAAAAATTGTAATGTTTTCAGGTAGTCAAACCCGTTGACTTAATAGTCAGTACACAAAATGGGTGTTATACTAATCTTTTTTCATCTCCCATTGCAATCAACAACAACAAGAACAATAAGAGTAGCAGACATTGCGTCACTCTCGGCCAACACCTTCCCCACCTTTTTCTTTCATCATCTCTTTTTATTTTTTATTTCTCTATCCTCTTCTCAATAGCAGAATAGTAGCAAGAGCTGCAGCAAAAGCATGGTTGCTGGTCAACACTTTGCCTTGTCGCCCACTTGCCATTTTTTTTTGAATATCTTTTCCTCTCTTGTCTCTCTCCCTTTTCGATCTTATGACTAGGTATGGCTGCGAGATTGGAACCCAATCCCACATGAACGATTGTGAGAATGAAACCCAATCTCGCATACCTAGTTTCCAGATCGAAAAGGGAGAGACAAGGGAAGAAAATATTAAAAAAATAAAAGAAAAAGGGAGAGGTGGTGGCGGCGAGGATGAGTTGCAAGGGTAGCAGGGATGCTCCCGTTGTTATCTTAAAAAAATATTGGTGTCACTAAGCAGACGGTGACATTAGACAGAAAGGTAGGGGTGGTGGTGTCAAAAAGTCTAAACGGTGTATAAAAAAGTCATTACTTTTCCATATTCACCATTTAATTTTTTAATGTGTGAGGTCATAACAATTGGTAGAGTGAATCAGTAGCATTACTAGTTGTGCAGTGAAGGGTTTTTAATCCTTGTAAAATGTTGGCATGGAAGAACCTTGAATGCTATACTCAAATAGAAACATTGATGTTGAATTCATAACCTCAATGAAGTTAGGCCTATATGCCACCCTAAACTTTACATTTGTGGGGTTTTTATGGTGTCACATGCATAACACGTGTCACGAATTGGACTTGAACATATACTAAATTAACGATAATACTAGAAAATCAGGTTTTGCAATTAGGGTGATGTGATCTTGAAAAAATGATGAAATTTTCAAAGTGTTTATGTATATCTCGATATTGTTAAAAACTTCTATAATGATGCTACATCATCCTGGTTGCGAAACCTGATTCCTAGCCTCACTCGTATTTTTTCTCAATTGTTTTTGGTATTTAAGTTTCAAAAGTAGAGTTGAATGCCTAAATAATTATACATATTGTTGGGGAAGCCTTTTCTTTTGTCAAATTAGATAAAAAGGTCCTTACCTGCATAGCTGTGTTTGGACTTTGAGTCGTGGAGCAGGTCATTAGGACACAAAAACTCTTGAAACTACTGGAACGCTTCGTCTAATAGACCCTATAGGCAAGGCAGGGTTTGCTTGGTGAAAAAGAAAAAAGAAAAGGAAAATAATAACTGCTTCCTTCCCTTGTGCTAGACTAGCACTTGCTTCCCCTCGATTCGATTGTACTGTTGTTATTGGATTGAACAATTGGTGGCTCTAGCTCTAGATGGAGAGAAGTGGTGGAAGAAGAATAACAAGTGGGATGATTCCTTTTCTTGCGATTCAAGCGGCGAATGAGTATTGGAAATCCCCATACCGAAGAAAACCCAATGTGACTGTCAGTCTTCTCGTTGCCAACACTCTCATCTATCTCAGGCAACCCCGTCTTCTTGATCAAATTCTGCCTACCCTCGATGAAGTATGCTTCAATCCTCATCTCATCCTCAAGGTATGCTATACTCTACTTCTCTTTCTTTCTTCTTTCCCTTAATTCCATGCCTTTTCTTATGCTTCATTTGATTATGTTGTTACCGTATAGGATTTAGGCCTCGCTATGTATAATTAGGATTTGGCTCTTGAGTAATCCAAACATTTCTCAATTCAATAAATGGGGTGAATCTAGACCTACTTTTATTATCGATTGTATGGAAGAAGTGGCCAGTGACCACAGAAAAAGAGCAAGTTGCTACCTTACATGTCGACAAACAAATTCTCTACAAAACTTGCATCCCATTCCTTCACAAGAATGTCAAATTAGCACTTGAACCCGCTAATACCAAATATGTATTTTAAGAATAGCTCATCTATATAATTATAGAACACGAGCAATGAGATCTGACTGCACTGGAATTTAGACTCTCCAAAAATCCAGTATCTTCATCCTGGAATTTTCAATGAAGTTATACTTCTTGTCGTTTGGAAAACCAAGGAGAAAAGGAATGATGAAATGCTCCACTGGATGAAAACAACCCAAGATGGGGGTTTTCAGAGGCATAACTTGTGTTCAAGAGAGAAAAAAAAGGGTTATTTAGGCTTACCCTCCCAGTGTAAATGTCGTATTTGAGTCTCCCCCACAAAATCAAAAAATGGTTTACCTCCCCAATTTTTGGCCAATGACAGGTCTATCCATCATGACCATCCATTGTAGCAACTCTCAGCTAAAATTTTCATAATCCCTTTTTACCACACACATGCCATATGATATGTAAATTATAATGCCCCAAGATTTGGTCACCACCCCGTCCCCCCCCCCCCCCACCACGACCACATCCTCCTCATCTCTCTTCAAGTGAATTCTACCCAACTACCACCACTGCTCAGCCCAAGCTCTCCCTTCATCTCTTTGCTTCATTTCCACACCACCGGTTGACAACTCCCATTATCCCCCCAACTAGTAGTGTTACCCCTCCCCTAGTCGTTTCCATTGATAACAAACTCCATATTCGAATAGAATACGAGCTCCACACAACCCATCTCTCCTCTCCTCCTGCTGCTCAATGCCATTGTGAAGCCTGTATTCCTCTCTCTCTCTCTTCGAATGCATGCTCTATTTCTCACCACCTTCCATCTTGAGGTTTTGCTTTCATTGTGGATGTGACTCAGGGTGAGTAGGAGAACAAATATAAATAGAAGAAGTCATACCCTGTGGCTGGCGAGTGATGTCCATCTTGAATTTGGTTCAAACTATCCATTGGGGCGAAAGAGGGGAAGGGGGTCAATGTGTTTTGAGTTTGGATACTAATTGTGTAATTTGACATGGGACAAGTGGAGATATTTTTCTAATATACACAACATGTGTATATCACGTGCTGGAGGTAGTTGTGGGATTATGAAACAAAGGCCTGAGGGAGTTGCTAAAGTGGACGGTCAGAACGGAAAGACCTGTCATTGACAAAAAATTGGGGAGGAATACAATTTTTTGATTAATTTCTGGGGAGACTCAAATACGGCATTTAGACTGGATGGGTAAGTCTAAATAGCCCAAAAAATAATTCTATATTGCACAAGCAAGTCCATTTCCTTAACCGTAAAGCACTATGTATTACAAATGACTTGTTTTCTTATGGATCTATGATATGTTGATATTACATTGTGATTGTGAATATACTTTGCTTGGTTGGTCCAAGTTTATGAATGATGTAATTCTTGTTTTTGGCTTCAAGCAGCACAAGGACCTCAAGAGGTTCTTCTTGTCAGCCTTTTACCACATGGGTGAATCCCACCTTGTTTACAACATGTTGTCACTCCTCTGGAAGGGAATCCAATTGGAATCTTCAAGAGGGAGTTTGGAGTTTGCATCCATGGTCGCAACACTACTTGGTCTGTCTCAAGGAATCACAGTCCTCCTTGCGAAAAGCCTTCTGCTCATTGATTATGAAAGGGCTTACTACCTTGAACATGCTGTTGGATTCTCTGGCGTCCTTTTTGCAATGAAAGTTGTTCTCTATGCAGAGTCAGATGATTACACTCATGTCTATGGGCTACTTGTTCCAGCACGTTATGCAGCATGGGCAGAGCTTATTCTTATTCAGATGTTCGTGCCTGGTGTGTCCTTCCTGGGGCATCTGGGAGGTATTCTGGCAGGTCTTCTCTATCTCAGGTGGAAGGGTTCATATTCTGGTCAAGACCCTCTGACATCCTTCATCAGAGTTGTGAAAGATGTAGTAAGTTGGCCTCTGAAATTTGCTTGGGATTTTTTTCGTGTTCGAAGAGGAAGGATCTCTGGGAGGGGTACCATTGGTGGTGGCGTGGGTCGTGTTTGGAGGTGCTCGGTCTGCACATTTGATAATTCAGAGAGGTTGAACAGATGTGAGATGTGTGAGACTGAGAGAGGCGACAATGTAAGGTTAACGATCCCTACTAGGGGTGGGAGTGGAAATCTTTCTTTGGAAGAACTACGTCTTCGGAGACTTGAAAGATTTGGTAGATGATATCGTAGATGTGGGTGCATAGTGGCAAGCCTTGTTGAAGAATGTTGTGCTATTAAGAAATGAACGAAGGTGCAAAATACTGCTGGCAGATGGTGCTGCATATGTTCCAACTATTTATTGGGTCCACCAGTTAACCTGTGAAATCTATGATTTTCTTTGTCTTGAACATTTTGATCAATTTTTGTTTGCATGAGAACGATAAGGTTCTGTAGCTAAATTTGTTTAGACGTTAATGATCAACTTCTGCCAATCTCTGGTCATGCTATAGACTGTAAGACTGAATGATCTGCTCAGCGAAGGTTTTATTTTTTTGGGATGTCAAACATTTAGATGCTACTTTTTCTCTTTACCTTGCTAGATTGTCAAGCATTTGTAATTTGTCAAGCATTTGTGATTTGTAGTGGTTGCCAATCGTTGACAGAGAAGGAGATGAGGGCAAGGCGGTGTCGATCAGAAATAGGAGGTGGGTGGGTTGGAGGGAGACGATGAAGTGGGCTTCTTTGTTTTTATTCTCTTCCCGAGATGTGTATTATACTCGAGCTGTATTGGATTATGTTAGACTTTATTGTGCTTCGAGATGCATTGGCATCTTAATGTTAAAATTTTTGGATCGAAGTGTGCTACTCACATGATGAGCATTTTGGTCGTAAAATATATGATACTAAGAGTCAAATGACGAAAATGTCAGTCGAGGGGGTATGTCTAATTAGACATCTTTGAGGAGGGTTCCCCTAATTAGACATTATGGATGGGGGATATGTCTAATTGCCCCTATTTTATTTATTCTCATTTTTCAATGTATCTTACAAAGGTTTTATTTATTTATATTTTATTATTATTATTATTGCATCTTACTACAAAGTTAACGATATCCATATATGCCTTTCGAAAAAAAAAAAAACGATATCCATATATATAAAACATGATGCCTTAGCTATTAAGAAAGCTAGGTTTGATGGTCGGCAACCACATGCTATCAGGCATGAGGTGTTTATGCCACCAAAACTATAATGTGCCACACTTTATAAGATTTTGTCACCTCGTTGCCACAAAGCTTGCATTTCATGTTAGACAACGACTTTTTAACACCATAGATTTTAATGTCTCACATCACCAAACCATTTTTTTTATCTGCTAAAACCTACACTACCAATTTAAACCATAATTTCTCTATTATTTCTCACACCCTCTTCTCAAGAACAACAATAACATGAAAGGGAATAGCGAGGAAGAGGGCGATTGATTGTGAAGGACGATGAGAGATGACCAGTGAAGGCGAGAGATTTAGGACATGGGGGTACGATGGTAGCTGATATTGTCCCAGCCATCGCAGCGGCCGCCCAGTTCTCTAATAATCGCCAGTCCATTATCATTCCACTCTTTCTTCTTCTCCCACACAACCACAACATCCACTGTCGCCCATCTCCCTCTTCATCTTTCTTCTCCTCCCCATTCCATTTCTGTTTTTTCCCTTGCCTTCGCCATGACCTGTGCGATGATGGGTTTCCCACTCGCAGAGGCTTGTGCGAGTGGTTATTACATAGGTCACCATGAGGGCGAGAAAAAAAAATAGAAATTGAGAGGGGAAGGAAAATAATAAGATGATGAAAAAAAAGAGTGGTGGTGCGGGTTAGCAAGTAGAAAAAATACGAATAAATTAGTTTGGTGGTATGGACAGTAGAACCTGTGGTGTTAAAAAGTCACTGTGTTCATGTTATACACCAGACACCTCATGGTATGTAACAAAAACTTTTCAATTATTTATTAAACATGGAGCAATTTCGAGTTATGCCACACATAGAGGTTATCTCTCAAAATTATTTTCTTCCTATTTGTATCTTGTTGTCCGACAGGGTTTGGTCGATTAGTTGGTGGCTAAAAAATAAGGGGGTGATATTCAATTACAGATTTTAATGGATTGTGAAATATTTTAAAATCCATTAAAATTAAGGGGTATTCAATTAATGATTTAAAATAATACATGTAAATCTAAGGGTATTCAAATACGGATTTTAAATGGTTATTTTAAAATCCATCAAAATTAGAGGGTATTCAATTCATGTTTTTCAAAAGTCCACCAAAATCCGTGGGTATTCAAGAAGTAGTAGATTTTAATAAATTTGTTAAAGTTGTGGATTTTGAAAGATTTGTGAGTGAAAAATATATATAACAAGAGTCGTTCAAAATTCAACATTTTCCCCTCATATTTAAACGGATTTGTATTGGCCATTATTAAATAACACCACCATTTCAGCTGAAGGACACCAACACCCTCATTTTTTTTGGGATCTGCTGAAGAACACCACCACCTTCCGTTATTCGCCTTCTCTTCTCTCTTCACAGGAGCAACACCACCTTGCCCCACAACTTTCGGCCACACCACCATGCCCTACCACCACCCGCACTTCCTCTTATCCATTGTTCTTGTTCTTATTTTTTGTTATTATTCTTATTATTCTTCTCCTTTTTTGTTATTATTATTCTTCTTCTCATTATTTTCCTCTTATTTTCTCTTATTGTCATCTCTTATCTTCATTATTGTTTTTTGTTCTTCTCATTTTTTTCCTTATGATTTAATTTTCTTCTTCTTCTTCTCTCTCTATTGTTGTTTTTTTTCCCCCTCCTCATCTCTTCTTCTTTTCCCATGTTGTTTTCTCTTTCGCCCTTGCGGAGGTTCCTGCGAGTGGAGGTTCCTCACTTGCCAGAACCTCCGCAAGGGCAAAAAGAAGAAGAATAAGAAGAGGTGGTGATAGCATCATGGTGGTGGTGATTGAAGAAAAATGAGAAGGGATGATGAGGAAAGGTGGCGATTGGCAAGGATAACAATTTGAAGTAAAATAGTTATTTGTATTATTTTTGGACCATCTTCAATATATTTGAATTTTTTTTGTTTAATTTAAAGTAATATTCTCGTAGCAAACAAACAATTGTTTAATTGATATTTTGAAATATGTTTTATAATTTGTGTTAGCACGGATAACAATGTAAACAATGTTTTTTCATTACTTCATACGACTAATAATATATTTATAAGAATTTCTATAAATCCATAAGAAACCTTTACAAAATTTAATCATTTAAAATTCATCAAAATCCAATGAATTTTGTAAAATCCTTTAAAATGTTTTAAAATTCGCGAGATTTAAAATCTCGAGCGGTCCTTTTAAATCACGAATTGAATACCCTGTAATCAAAAGAAAGAAAGAAAGAAAGAATGGCGCCAGTGGCAGCGGCGACGAAGAAGAAGAACTTCAGAAAGAGAGCACTTGAAGATGATGATGAAGATAAACACAACAAGAGTGGATCTGAAGAAGACCAAGAAACTAGGTATTTTTGTATTCATTCTCTAATATCTCATCTCAGCTCTTTGTCCTTCCCTCCTTTTAGGGTTAGGGTTTCTTTCTTTGCCACGAATAATTGTATTGTTTCCTGTATGTCTGTCTGACTGACTCTGAGAATGAATGAATTTCTTTAGATTGGCATTAGAGGAGGTGAAATTTCTTCAGAAACAGAGGGAGAGGAAATCAGGGATCCCTGCCATCCCAACTTCTCTACAAACAGCAACATCCTCCTCAACATCCAACAACAACAATGCAACTGGCGGAGGCGGCGTTGCTGGTGCCGCTCCTAAACTAAATGAAAAGAACGAAGGAGGAGAAGGGGAGAAGGAGGAGTTGGTATTGCAGGATACATTCGCCCAGGAAACTGCTGTTATGGTTGAAGACCCCAACATGTATGTATTTCTTTCTTTCACAAAAAAAAAAAAAACTGCTTCTTTGTCCTCCACACTTTACCAAAGCAACTATAAGTTCAGGAGCATGACTTGCCTAAATCTGTTATCAACAGAAAATTGAATGATTCTGGTTATTCAAATTTTGACTCACTACAAGTGATGCCACATTTGCGCTGCCAAAAATCCTTTGTGCCTGGTGGTGGAACTATTGGGTCCAGGATCGTCTTCTCCTATGTGGGTACTGCTACAACCAATACCTAAAGGATGCGATATTAGATCTAGTTTATTGGCTGGGAAAGCTTTAGCCAGAAGTGATGGCACTTGCATGTGGCTTAAGTTGATACCAAATCTCGTAGTGCTTATACGGAGAGTGATTGAGTAGTCTATGTTGTCAGGAGCGCCTCCAAGACGCTATTTTTTCTTTAGGTGCCCTGTCTTAAGCTCACTTTGCCTCAAAACGCCTTTCAACGCGCTATGGAGGATAGATTTCTTTAAGTAATATGGAGGATTTCAACGCGCTATTGGGGGATGAAATTACTTTAAGTAATATGGAGGATAGATTTCTTACGAGCTATGGAGCTCTATTTTAATTTTACTTATTGGGGAATTGGGAGTTTAGGGACAAAAAAAAATTGATTTTTACTAACCCAGGAGGACTCTCTTAGTTTTTATTATAAATTAACGACCCTATTAAGTTAAATTTTTTTAATTCATTTGAGCGAAAACTTTTAAGAAAAATTACATGCTAACACTAAAAACAACGTGCCAAAGTTTTTGTTTCGACATCATTTCTCGAGATACATATTTAAATCTCCGCCTTTAAATATCTTGATAAATAATATTTGTGAGTATTTAAAGACCACCCTTTTGGGTGGTCTGGGACAATGGGTGCTAGTCGACCCACAGGTGTTGCACCCAAGGTGGCCTCACTCACTTTTGATATCAATAGAGAAATTTTCTTTATCCCACTTAGTGCGGATCTCGAGGCACACATGTCAAAACGAGCTGAAATTTTGACACATTATTTGTGTTGTTGGTCTTTAATTTCATCAAAATTTCACCTCAAACGAAGCTCAAATGATACAGTTTTCATTTATGCCAATACCTATTACTTATTTGACTTTTTGAGTTTGTTTTAAGTTTTTTGACTTATAGAGTTGGTTAGTTGGTTTATGATTTTAAAGCACTTGGTGATAGAACAACTATTTGTGCTTTTGGATATGGAAGGATTGAGGTTTGAAGCATTGATTATAGTTATGTACTTAATTAGGGGTTATGTTATGTATTATTTGTTATACTTGTATGGTTTACTAGTTTAATACTTGATATTTTCGGCTTTCGATTTTGCATTGAAGGAGGCATTACAAAGAATTATGAACATCAAAATACTTTGAGAATATGTGAAAAACACCACAAATATGAAAAAATGTGATTTTTCTCTAGCATGGTTTTTGTTGCCCGATGCCTAGGAGACTTCTTCAATGCCTTGTTGCACCTCGCGTCTTTTACACCATAGTTCGTAGTAGATAAAATAAGGCAACATGTGATTGGTTCTTAGACATATTGTTTCAAAAGGCGATTCACATAAGAAGTCAACAAAAAGAACTTGCTTAGTTACTTGGTACAAGGAACGAGAGGGTATGTGGAAGGGGAATGGATTGGAGTACGCCGATTTCTATGATATGGGTAGGTATAGTTAGTACGGTACTTCAGGTTGCAATTCATATATTTTAATTTGGTACAATTTTTGTTTTGTATATACTCATATGAATACAAAAAGAGAATGTATGAATATAAGCATCTATAGTATAGCGTTCAAACAATATAAAACAAGAGACATGATATCTATGGAGTCTAATTGAATTAGTTGGAAGCAATGTAGTTAAAGCGAGCCAAAGTGACCGCGTAAAGGACAAGCGAAACCAAAAGGCAGAACAAGCGGTTTCTTTTGCTAAAGCGGGCAAAGTGACCACAAATGATTTTTTTTTTTTTTTTTTTTTTTTTTTTACAATATAGATTTAGGTAATGAGATTTATTATTAGGATTACAAATTTTTACAATAGAAATTGGTTCCAAATTTCAAATACTCCAAAGTCCAAACACACACACACATATATATATATATATATATATATATATATATATATATATATATATATATATATATATTTTCAATAGTTGTTTTCAAAGTACAAGTATGCAACGATATTGCTAATTAACTATCAAGTACAGTAGAGGAAAATCTCTATTAATTTGTTAGTTACTTAGATATCGTCTTAAAATTTTAAATTATTTACATTTTAATTTTTTGTTCTTATTTTAATTAAGCGATTAAATTGATCGAGGATCATAGATCAAATTATCATTAATATAGTGCAAATTATATAGTAAATTTTGTGCGGTTATGAATAACATAAAATCATAATTTTAATTTGCTATTTAAAAGCTTAGATATAAATGCATTTATTTTTATTTCAAAAATTATTTATTAGAGTTTAATTCGGTTGTTTTACGTTCATAAAGTGCTCGCTTTGTTTCTCCTCTATATCTATCTCTGTATTTGGAGGGAAAACAAAATAGAGAAAATAGAAATAAGTAGAAGAAAAGAATGCATTCCAAATGAATAAATTCAAAGTCGAAAGGGATTTTTCGGATTTTCGAAGAATGAAGGGCAAAGGGATTCTAGATTAAAGCGGTCAGGGGGCTCTTCGCTTTAACACGTTGATCACCTTGGTTGGAAGTATAAAAGAGAGTAATTAAATTCTTATTTACTTGATGATAGAATTGGTTAGAATTTAAAAGTTATTTTGAAAGACCCATGCCTTATTTTAAAGCAAATAATTATTTGGAAAACACCAACTCTTTATTAAATTGAACGACTCAATATCTTCTACCTTTGCTTCAGACGCATATCCTCTGCCTCCATATCTCTCTCTATTGCTTTCTTCCTTTTCAAGGCTCTCTATTTTCATGAATCTCTCTCCATCGCTATATCTTTTCACGTCTCTATCACTTTTCCACCACTTCATCAATGTTGTAGTTGGCTCTGGTTGATTCTCATAAAAATCGACGGAGTTTTGGCAGTGACGTCAATCCGAGTGTTGTTCTCGTTAATAAATTTGGTTCATTGAAATTCGGCAGTGACGTCTATCGATCCAATTGAAAATCGACGGAGTTTTTGGCAGTGACGTCTATCGATCCAATTCGCTAACGTATCGCGAATCGATATGTGCTACCCATTTTGAAATTCGGAAAGGGTGAGCAAGTTTGGTAATTATGTTCAAGAGTCACATGATACTATCAAACTCTTGAAGAAGAAGCTATCTTGGTGCATATCAAATTTGAAAATGGACGGATTTTGGAGTTTGACGACATATTGATACTTGTTGCAAGTGATGAGTGGAGATGGGGCTATTGACGAGGGGTGATGTATTATGGATGTTTCTGACAACGAAAACATAAATATCTTGTCCAAGGACAACACATCTATTGATAGCTCGAGAAACCCTCCTACATTTTTTAATCACAAAGAGAAGTTATTACAACTTACATAAGAGATAGCATTACAAGAATTTAATATAATTGAAATACAAAGAAGAGAAATTTTGGCTTTTGACAATGCCTAAAGGAAAATTGCAGCGCCACAATGTGATCTTAATATCTATGTAGCCCCGAGACGATAGACCTTGGCTGGGCCAAGCAACAAATATATTTTTTTTCCAATCCATCCTAAGTATGACCTGTATGTAAAAAATAGGCCCTTTATATATGTAATTATACATTATTTTAATAAGTAATTTCATACAAATTGGACTCAAAACATGGTTAATTCAATTGACCTTGATCAGCAAAAAAGGTCTCTCGCGTTGGCCGAGGCGAGCTCTCGAGACTACAATAGGAAGTCTCTCGTCTTGCAAAGGTGAGGCGACTCTAGTCTCAGACACCCGCTTAGTGCACCTAGGCGTCGCTTGAGACTACGTATCTTAATAACTCTAAGGAGGAGCTGAGGTTCTAAGGAAACATTCTTGAAGACTCTTCTAAATGGTGTTAGCTATGGGAGCTCTTTCTCTCCTATGGTCTGGTCTGCAGTGACAACTCTTTTTGATTTCTTTGGGCCATGTGATAACCCCCATTATGAGATAGTTTCGCAAATGTTGTGCCATGAGTGATAATCTCGTTTGTATAAGAACACCATGGAAAGAATGCAACAATTTATTTTTATTTTGTTTTATCCCCAAATGTTAAGGTTAAGTTATTAAGTGTAGAGGAAAGAAAGAGATCACATGAAGATTTTTCCATGTATGATTATAAGAGTGATTTGTGCTGCCGTACCATGCATCATAATACCGATCTCCTTCTCGCTTGAAGAACTTTAATAGGAGATTTGTTTTTAATTAAAAAATTAGTTTTTTTTTTTGCCTTTTTAGGGGGTTAAGCTTGACAATTGGTGCTTCATCCTTATTTGATAGGTTAATGTACGTTGAACAAGAATTGGCAAAGAAAAGAGGCAAGAACATCGATGCTACCAATCAAGTTGAAAATGATCTAAAACGTGCAGAGGATGAGTTATACATTATTCCCGAGCATCTCAAAGTAAGTTGTGACATTTCCATTTACTAATGTAAGTTGTGACATTTCCTTTTTCTAATGTAAGTTGACATTTCCATTTTCTTAAGGATTATTTACATTTTGAGTACACATAATATTGGGTACAAAACTTTTGCATAATTATACATTGAGTACGAATTTGGAGGGTCATGACTGTTTGTTCAACAATGCTGATCACACATTTTATAAAAACCATATACCCCATCAGTTTTTTGCATTATGGATACATATGCTTTTACTATAATTGCATTTTGGGTACCTCGTGCGAATCAGATGAGCGGTATTTTGATCTTTACTAAATGTGGCATGAGGGGTATTTTGGTCTTTACTAAATGTGGCATGTCTGACCTTGGTCATTGTCGTTGAACAAACGGTGTGTGATATGCAAAACTTTTTATACCCAATATGTATGAATTATGCATTCCCAAAATGTAAATAACCTTTTTTCCTTTTTTTTTATTTTTTTTATTTTAATATTTTGTTCAAAATCTCAGAAATCCTTTGTAGTCTGGATTTCTTGCCATAGGTTATTCTTCATAATGATCACTTTTGAATGAGATTGCTTCTGAGATAAACTAATTGATGCATCATGCATGCTGTTCTATTTTATTAATCATCAGTCACTATCTTGTATGTTTGTATCTTCATAAAATATGGTATAGAATTTAGAGCATCCAGTTGCTGAAGGCAAATTGAAATGCAAAATGCAAATTTTCATCTGATGTTGATCAGATGCAGATTAGGTCTCATCTTTACAAGCCAAACAACATGGCTTAAGCCTTACTAAGCAACGTCCAACAAAAGGCCTCTTCGTTCTATAGGTCGAATTATGAAAGCCACATGAAGAGTATAGAGGTCTTTCTGGGCTCAGTCAAGCTCATCATTGTCCAACAAATTATAAGCAGTGAGTAACTTTAAGCCCACTCTATGAGAGACATAACAGGCCTATTTTTGGGCTTCTTGGATTTGATACCAAATTGTACACCCATAGAGGTCAAGCCCACCATCACGTTGCTCCTTGAGTGCAACATTGGTATGGCAATTCCTTTTTTCCCTCGGCATCTAGAAAATTTTCCACAACTCTTAATGAGGTAGATTTTATATAAATTTTCAATGAAATGAACAATCATTTGTATGGAATGAACTTATAATCATGGAGTCGACAAGTAAATATAATTCCCTTTTTTTGTGCTTATGGGCCAGAGTTTGCATAGATATGGTGCAGTTTAGTTTGCCTATTAGTATCAGGATGTGGCTCGGTTTGAACGTGCAAGTTAGTCTCGCATGTATCTCACTAGCAAATGCCTTTTGAGTTAAAATACCACACCTGGAGGTCCAGTAATAGGGTGGGTGTTTAAGTTGGGGATGATATCGTTGCTTTGTGTGTGGTGGGACATGTCTAGGGGCCAACAATCTTGTGCATGTTGTGAGGTGGTGCTAAGGGTATTTGTTTCCTTCCACCCTGGTCCCAACAGTATGCATGTCATGCCCCATGAATACAACAACTCACCATACTAGGGTTGATGTAGGTCGACACACTTTTATGTGGTGGACCTTGCCACTTGTTTCATGGATTTGTGTGGTTACAATTTTTTTTAAATGGTGGGATACATGTTGTTTTTAAGACGATCATCATCAATTCATCATGAGACTGTATTTTAATTCTTAATTATTCCTACAGGTGAAGAAGAGGAATTCTGAAGAAAGCTCTACTCAGTGGACGACTGGGATCGCCGAAATTCAGCTCCCTATTGAGTAAGTTGCTTCCTATTTTTTTTCCCAATAAGTTGCTTCCTATTGAAGCATGGAAATGTCTGGGAGAAGTTGGGATTCAATGGCTAACTAAACTCTTTAATAGGATTTTGGAAACTAGAAAAATGCCAGATTCATGGAGGCATAGCATTGTGGTACCAATTTATAAGAACAAAGGGGATATCCAGAATTGCTCGAACTATAGAGGGATAAAGCTTATGAGTCATACGATGAAACTTTGGGAGAGGGTTATAGAACAAAGACTTAGGAGTTTAACCACGATTTCGGAGAATCAATTTGGATTTATGCCAGGTAGGTCTACTACGGAGGCCATCTTCCTGCTTAGGCAAACTGTAGAAAAATATCGAGAGGCACGTAAGAGTTTGCATATGGTTTTTATTGATCTAGAGAAAGCATATGATAGGGTCCCCAGGGAGTTAATTTGGTGGGTGCTTGAAAGGAAGAAAGTGTCTCAATGTTATGTCGATATCATTAAGGATATGTATGAAGGGGTTGTAACAAGTGTTCGCTCAGTAGGTGGGATGTCTAGTGAATTTCCAGTGACAGTAGGACTACATCAAGGGTCGGCGTTAAGTCCATATCTCTTTGCTTTGGTCATGGATGAGTTGACGAGACATCTGCAAGAAGATGTACCTTGGTGCATGTTATTTGCAGATGATATTGTCTTAATGGATGAGACTAGTGCAGGTTTAGGTCAGAAATTAGTTAAGTGGCAGGAGGCTTTAGAGAGTAAAGGTTTTAGAATTAGCCGTTCGAAGACGGAGTATCTAGTGTGCAACTTTGGGTGTGAACCAAGAGGGAGAAGTCATTCAATTGAGATCGAAGGTGTTGAGGTCCCGGAGTGTGAGGCTTTTCGATATCTAGGGTCTATAATTTAAAAGAATGGGGCTATTGGAGCAGATGTAGACCACAGGATTAAAACTGGTTGGTTGAAATGGCGAATGGCGTCAGGAGTATTGTGCGATAGAAGGATGCCTGCAAGGCTAAAAGGGAAATGCTATAAGACAATTGTTCGACCAGCCATGCTATACGGTTCAGAATGTTGGGCTACTACGGGACAACATACGCATAGGATGGCAGTAGCAGAAATGCGTATGTTAAGGTGGATGTGTGGTAAAACTCGTAAGGATAAGATTAGAAATGAAAGAATTAGGAGATACTTAGGTGTAGCGCCCATAGAGGAAAAAATTAGAGAAAGACGTTTAACTTGGTTTGGTCATGTGCGGAGGAGACCAAGCACGGCGCCAATTAGAAAATGTTTAGATTGGCAAGTTAATGGAGGGTGTAGACGGAGGGGACGACCGTTGAAAACTTGGATGAAGACGGTGAATGAAGATATCATTGAGCTTGGATTAGGTGAGGAAATGTGGGAAGATCGCATTGCTTGGAGAACCAAAATTCATGTAGCCGACTCCGAAAATCTCGGGAATGGGCTTTGATGATGATGATGATGATGATGAAGTTGCTTCCTATTCTTTTCTATTTCCACTGTCATTGTGTGCATGTTTTGTCTCCACTCCTTTCGTGCTAATGTTAATTATATTTGGAGCACCTTTATATATAACGCTTCAAAACAAGGGGGATGCAGTCGGTTGCATATAACATTAATGTTGGGTTGTCAAGGGTTAGAGCTTGGCAGATGGTACCACTAGGTCATGGGTTCAAACCCAGCTTGCGGCATCTTTATGGGTTCTGGGATCCTATAAAAACCCTACTTGCCTTAAAAAAAAAAAAAACATTAATGTTGGGTTAGGTACCGTTGTGCTCGCTAACAGAAAACATGCTCTAATTTAATGAATGACCAGGGACTCGTTTATCCCATGCCATCCCTTTGACGTGATAAATATGCCTTCACATGCTATTGAGTTGCTGCAGATATAAATTGAGAAACATCGAGGAAACTGAGGCTGCTAAAAAAGTCCTACAGGAAAAGCGGTTTGTGGGCCGGGCGAGGACAGAATTGAGCATTCCTTCAAGTTACAGTGCAGATTATTTTCAACGTGGCAAGGACTATGCAGAAAAACTTCGACGAGGTTCTTATCTTTATACTCACAAACTTTTCTTATTTAAGGTAAATTACTGATAAAATGAAAGCAAAGAAAGAAATGTTGCTTCTCTTGGAAATTTCCCCATGCTGAAATAGATTGCTAGGGCTATGCAAAACTCGTGGTGGTGACGTGTGATTTGACCCATTTTTGTTTCTATCAATTTTCATGTTAAATATTGGAAACAAAAGTCTTATTGAGTGTTGTTGCAGAACATCCTGAGCTGTACAAGGACAAGAATGCAATGGATAACGATGCTGGTGCAAAACCTACTGATTCAAGTAATACTGATCAAGCTGGTAGGAGACAAGCTGCAACTGACGAGTTTATGCTTGAGCGCTTCCGTAAACGAGAAAGGCATCGTGTCATGCGCAGATAGTACACGTTTTGAGTCCATGGTTTGATATATGATCCCCTGTAAAATCTTATTGGTGATGGTGTGCACCAGATATGCTCGTGGCCTGGAGGGTGATGTTTACATATTCCATGTGGTTCCTTAAACTGTGCGGTGTAGATCACCAGGCTATATACACTTGACTATGATGTATATGATCACATGATGCAGACATCATCAACTCTAGTTGCAAAATTTCTGTAACTCGATAGTCACACAGGTTTTGATGGGAGGGATTGTGAATCTGAAATACAAGAAATGAATTTCTACTTTGTGGGATTTACAGTTGAATGATTGGATTTGGATTAACTTGATTATTTCGGAGTTCCTTCCCTATTTAAATTCCATGCTCGTAGCCTGATGCACACACCTCTTCTCTGTATGTTCAGTCAAGTGGGTCTGTGGTGACCTCTTAAGCACAACCACCACTAATGGAGCTTGAACCTGCAACAAATATACACGGAAAATAGAAGAAACCATAAGAACATATTCGGGCATGGGACTTCTATTATTATCCCACTGAAGCTATCCCACCAAAGCAATTAGCATTATTCCCTTGGCCATATTAGGAATAATTCTTTCTATAAAGGTGAAGCATTATTCCCATTTTGTTCCAAGAATCATTGAAAGTAAAATGCTGATTAGTTACAACTTCATTTCCCTTGGCATTTTGTTGCTTAATATGCCTTTCCATGTATCTACAAAATTTGGTTTGTCCGTTTGTTACTTCCTAAAATCAAACTTCCAATGCATAGGCAACTGCTTGCCCTATCTGCAGCCATTAAGGCTTGCCCAAAGAACACTTCTTGGGTTTGGCTTCTCACCACTACTTTGTTATTCTCTATCTTAATATTTTACCCTGTGCTTTATGAGATTTGTCGGTTCTTTCTTCCACTTGTAATCTCAACAGCAATATGTTCTACAGCGATGTACTGGTTCATCTTGTCAGGAAATGGAGGGATAGTTTTACATTTTGAGGGTCACAACGGTGAGGATCTGGTGGGAGATCAGGTCTTTGATAATGTTGTGTTTTGTATTGGAACTCATGACGTTGAAATTCTGAATGCTCCTATGAGTGGTTTTGATGGAGGTGAGAAGAACCATCTAGGTAAGGTGGTTCTTACCAACGTAAAGTTAGAGGCTGTAAAAGATAGGGAAGGTGACCATGAGGAGATATCATCTTGTGTGGATACACTAGCAGAGACAGTTTGGAATGCCTATTTCGGAAGATACTCAAACTGGAATTCCAGAAAAAAGTGGAAGGATGTTGGCATGTTATATGGTGGCCAAGAAAACCGGTAAATACTGTCATCGTGACTATGTTTAAGATTGAGCTTGAGCATGCTTCTTTCATTATTGTCTTCTGTTACAGAGGATGTAATCGAATAAACAAGTATTTGAACAGAAATGGAAACTTGAATAGTTTATCTCAACTAGGTCTGGATTAGATACATTATTCTCCTCTGCACTTCCCTTTTTTTGTTTCATACATGTAAATGATTCATAAGGGATCAGTTTCAGTAGGCTGTTATTGCTGGAAGATCAGAAATTATTGCATCGCAGAATACATAAAACAATTTCCATTGAGATGTTGAGTAAGGTGGGCTTTATCTTCTCATGCTTAAGTCATCCAGCCACCACCTCATTACTAAATTAGTTTACATGTGCAGTGGTAAACGAGGAAGTTAACGTGTACAGAGCATCAAGGTGGTTAGAATTGGACGTTGCTGGAGTAAGATTGTCCAAATCTCCAACTGGAAGGTGCAACGTTGTAGGCAGTGCGGATTTTTCCATTGTTAGTCTGTATTTTGAATGACAAACTCTGACCATTGAGATAGGACAGGCTCTGCCAGTTTGATCCCCAATTTCTGGACATGGGTTGCCATGAAGTTTTTGAACCCTTGATCCAAACCTTGGAGATCTCCCCAGCCCCCCCTACATTGCTGATGAGAACTAGCTCAAAGTAATCCCGACCGTTGATTGTAAATCTGATGCTTCCAGTTCTTCGGCACTGCACCCTGTTGTTTATCCAGAACTCAAATACATTAGAAATCATTTAATAGGTCCACAGAACATCTTGAGCACATCTCCACAATATAAGATGTGCAAACACAATTACATGTTAGTGATATGTAGCATCTGTCTCAAGTATTATTTTTTGAAAACATACATTAGATAGGTACCATACCTTCGATAGAGAACAGGCACGATACCTGCCCTATAAATGGCAATTTTCTGAAATGCAGGCTGTGCCATGTCGAAGTGCTGCCGTGGTGGATTGCACCAACCACCATTATCACTTGCAAGATTGTAATTAGGTGGACAAAAGTTCGTAGCAGTTATGGTGATATAGGTGCCCTTTAAACACCACTGAGGGACCTTAGTTGAATCACAAACAATCTGATAACAAGCACCGCATGACTTGCCATTGTTAAAGAGAGATGTACTCAATGCTGCAGTTTTGGTTCCGTATCCATCCGTGTATAGATTACCATACCCACAAGCACCCCCTGCATTATCATTCATCATCGTCAGAGTGCATACTTAATATGAAAGAACTTGATACAAAATCAAAATGGTGCTCATATGTCCAGAAAAAGTATGGAAGAATACACACGAGTTAGTGTTGGTACACACACGAGTTAGTGTTCAATGGTTACGTGCATATGATCACTCACCCATTGTCCCAGAAGCATCACTTCCTCCATAGAAAGTTGCATGGGCACGCTGCCAAACAGCGCCCATGCCTTGTCTACATTGAGAAACTAACACCACCACAAAGACCAGAACACCTGCATATCTAGACAGATTATTCTCCATTGGTCGTAGATCTATTTAGAAAATTCTTCAATCAAAGCGAATTGCTATTTCTGGACCCAGAACTTGGCCTATTTATACACATCCTTCCCAACTTTTCCTACATTAAAATATATGTATATTTTTCTTAATTATGATTTTAGAAGTTATGGGAAGAACATGCAAGAGCTTATAATGAGGATCAAGCTATATGCAAAAAGTCCAGTAAGTACGAATGTACCTTCATTAGGCCATTGTGTGTGGTTGACTCACAATTATTAGAAAATGATCAGAGCTTTATTTCAAAGTCTTATTAGCAAAAAAATAAAATAAATAAACAACGTAATGCAGGGAGGGAGACGTTTCAAATTCAGATATATAGAATTGTTTTGCATACATTGTGGCATGTGGGTTATGGGACTAATTTGATATAATAATGTGTTGTAGCTAGCACATGGATGATGCCATTGCCATCGCATGCATGCTCACCTAGTTGATGAGGCATACAAGAAATTTGTTCACAACTAATGATAGGTTGGGCTGTGTAGATGTGCTAATCTACACGCTAGCTAGATGGTATGTACGGATGTTGTGATTGAGGATGAGCAATGTTTACTTAATTTTGATATTACTCAGAAACGGAATGCTGCATGCAAGTCAAAGGATAAATGGTGAAATAATATACATTCTTTAATAATTAGTTATCAAATGCAAGTAGAGGAGTATGTATCATTTGATCTGTGGGCACCAAAACAAGGAGCATGTGCAAAGTCGTTGGACCAACAATCATTTTCATCATCAAGGCAGGTAAGCCTTCATTTCAAGTTTTCAACAAAAAAAAAAAAAAAAAAAAAACAACTACCCGGGCCATCTATCTGCTCCATGTGATCATCTCATTGACGAAAAGGAAGGGAAGGGAAAGAGAGGGGATGCCTTAAAAGTGAAGGTAAATTATGATACTTTTTCTACTTATCTGATCTAACTACCACAATCTCTGAAACTTTTTTCTCCCGGGACAGCCTAATCTACATTCAAAACAGACAAATTAAAGGGACTACTAGTGTACAAGTGGAATTAACTGAGCATATGGATCTTTTTTTAAGTGATTATTCTGCTTGTGTTTGTTTTCTATTTGTCATCTGTAATCTAACACGTCTACAATATATCTTTTTGTAACAAAGTAGCTAGCAATTGCTTTTTGACTAATAGACAGGGTTACTTAATGGTATTCATGGCTACACCTCAGATTTTAGCTATGCTGCGTGCTTGTTTGAGATGGGATGATCGAGCACAAGGAGTTCTTGCAGAAGAAGATGAAAATCTATACTGGGGATTCCTTGAGAAGCTACCAAGAGTTGCCTCCTGATTGATTACATCTGCTCAAATTGATATGTATGCACTATTAAAGTTCAATAAACAAATTAAAGTTCACTTGTGGAATTTGTCCCCATTATGCATGCAGGTTAAGTCTCTTGCTGCTATAGCCATTGCGCACAAAACATGGCAATTTTCTACTGCTGAGAAGTACCCCGAATAAATCTTATATATATTTTTACCTTTTTAATTGAAATATACAAAGCGACCTTGGCACCTTGTTCATCTGGTTATATATGTTCGGTTTTTGTATCCTAGGAGCACAATAAACTACAATGTCATCAAGATTTGCATAGTCAATATGATTTCAGACCAACTGTATATGTATTACTAACCTTCACTAATGCAGGTAATTATAAATGAAAAGAAGCTAATCATCAGGCTCCTTGTAATTATATCGTTGGTTAGGTTGGAGTAATATGAGTAAAAAATTGTTTTGTACTCAAAACTATTATTTCAAAATTTCGTGAAATGGATGCATATGTCAAACCCACAGACACATTCCTGTACTGGAGATCGGACATTCTTTATTAGAAGGTTTCTATGGAGAGTCAGATGCCTGAAAAGGATGAGTCGTCCAATACTGGTTACCAAGTTGAAGTTAGGACTGACTTCATTTCCAGTGACCAAATCCTTGGATTTGATCTTTACACAATTCGCCACTATAGACTCCCACTCCATCCTTCATAAGCCACTGATCCTTGTCAGAATTCGCATATCTTCTAAGCCTTCATC
This sequence comes from Berberis vulgaris, assembly GCA_963556465.1. Classification (NCBI taxonomy): domain Eukaryota; kingdom Viridiplantae; phylum Streptophyta; class Magnoliopsida; order Ranunculales; family Berberidaceae; genus Berberis; species Berberis vulgaris. The sequence continues at coordinate 85,453,710 of OY747133.1, forward strand.
ACTCTACTTGTGGACGAAATGGACAACATTTACAGCGGTAGTAAAAGTGGAGGCACATGTGGTATTGGGATATTTTGGCATGTCATAGCCTAAGGAATAAATGAAAACCCACTTCGGTGGTTACGAAGTTGTATTAGCAGTTAGTCCTTTCAAGTTTCAACAGCTAGACTCATGAGCTCCATTGGGTACATCATCAATATTCCCCAACTAAATCTTGTTTTTTCTCAACAAATCAATTGATTATGCAAGTACAATGCAATATGCTCAATGGAACTGGAGAACTCTAATGGATAAAAGTGTTGGCTGTTCGTAAGCAAGTGAAATAAGTAACTGTACCATCTTCAATACCAACACTACTACAAAAATGCAATAGTTAAGAAGGTTTGTACAATTGGACAATGTTTTTTTGTTGTAATAGTTAATATGTCAAGAACTCAAGGTAGTACCCAAATGAAACTAGCTATATGTTTTTTTACCATCATTTTCCTTAATCGATAGTTGGAATGTATGTTATATTCTTTCTGATGAGAATGAAATAACAATGGTTGGTGATGAGTGTTCATGGAGCTCAACTTAAAAAAGAATCAAGGAGCATCACTGGAGAACATATAAGTACTTCACTGAAATCAGTACATTCAGCAAGAGATTGAGGCTTATCGTTAGAAATCCAATTCATTGAGTTGGCCATACATATTGGAATTCCCAAAAGCCAGTGTGGCCATTTAAGGCATACATCCCTTCCGTTGACACCAACCACAAGCATTGAGTCTCACATCTATTCCAGTCCCTGCCAAATGAATAGGCATCAAAGTGAAATGACTGATTGGTGCTGTCATCCCAGCTCATGTTGCAGTAGAAAAGGGTAGTTCCCCATGCATTTGGTGAGAAGTCCCATCCGAATTCGCCTCCCTCTATCAAGTTTTGCTCTCCCATGTCATTGTCTTTGGATTGGCAATGAACCTTAAGGCTCTTTCCGTCACCCAATCTGTTTGTGATACTCGCATGGACGTTGTCTGAGAAAACTAAGTTGCAGAGCGATGCCAACATAAACGTAACAAGTACTAAACAACGGGTGCAGTATACAGTCGAAGTCGTCATCGTATTGCTAGTTTACTGGTTAGTTGCTCTTTGCTGCACTTACTTAATCCATTGGTTCAACTGTAAATCTTGTTAGATACATATAAGGTTTATTAAATTATTATTTGATCATGTTCATAGGAATTTCCTCTACGCTCCATTGTTCAACGCTAATCAGGCTTAATTTATTTTGGATATATTACCAAAAACAACAATGTCTAGACAACTCTGCGATTGGAACTCTTTGAGACTCATGTCTATTACTCGTAGTAGCTAACCAAAACTGTCAAGTTTAAATGATATATTATTATTCATTACATGGAAATCATAAATGTATGCTATTTGCTAGACGAGGAGCCCAAGTAAGTAGATAGGTTTTTCAGCCTTTTTATTTTGTTTTCTATTTTTATCAAAGAAATCCACATCGGATATAACTAAGAACCTGTAGCTGTAGGATTCGTTTTTCTCACAAACATCCAAATTCAAAATTTTCCAAGTACCTCGTACGTGCACCCACGCAAATATTTCAGGATCTTCTTCACCAAACCCTCTAATGATTAATGAACTTAGCTTATGATTCCAATAAGTTTATGAAAAATTTGTTTTGTGACTCGAACGATGACTAAACTGTAAATGGAAAATATATAATTTGTGTATATAAATAAATATGCAAATAAACACAGAAAACTTGCGTGGGTATACACTATACAAATAAGATTGCATAAGCTTAATAAACATCCTTCCTTGTTGTCTCATCTCGGATACAATGTTTGACTTGCCTAAGGATGCATGGTCGTTGGAAAGATTGTACCTTTTGATTATGGTATGGATATGACTTATGAGAGTGCAATGGGTGAAAATGGGGTTTTGCCATAAAGAAGGGAAGGTCAAGGAGAGATAGAGTTTGACTTTACCCATTTGCCAAAGGCAATTTGTATGTGGGTGGGGTGAGTCAGGCTCACCAATCAAGTCAAGATTCAATAATGGGCGAGGGGCGCTCTAATGGTGAAGACTGGGGTGGGTAGTATTAAAGGAAGGAAGGAAGGAAGCAGCTTGGGGTTCTTGGAGATGAATTGATTTGGTCTTTGGGAATCCAACTTGTCTGCGCTTGCCAGCGTTTAGCGCTGAGAGACTAAACTTTCCTTTGCCTCCTGTTCCTCCCGACTCTTTTTTTTTTTTTCCTTTACTTTTACTTTTTCTTTGGAGAAGAACAACAGACAACAAAAATCCAACAACAACAACAACAACAACAAGACATCCATCCTTCCTTTTTACTTCTTCTTCTTTAGCTTCTTGAGCTTGCTTGCTTGGTTGAAACCATTTTTAACAAGTAATCGTATTGTGTTTGTTTTATACTTGAAGAAGAAATCAAAGTACGACATAAGGGAGGGAGGGCTTCTTCTCTGCTCTTCCTTGGCGACCAACTGACTTGTTCGTTTCCTCCTACTTTGTAAGTATCATCTATTCCTTCTGTTATCTCAATAGATTGCTTTTAGAAATTTGTAATTGAATGATTGATTGATTTCATCATATACTACTGCCTGTTATTCATACACCTGCTATTCTATTTCCAGTTTACTACAACCTAACTTTGTCCGTCTTTTAATTTCTTGAAATTGTTACTTCATACACCTGCTTTTCTATTTCCATGCTTCTTCTCTTTCAATCAACTTATTCATCTCAAATACCCCAAATTCTATGTTAATAAAATGTTCAAAAAAAAAACCAACCCCAAATTCCACTCTCACGGGTCAATAATACATGATGACACTGACAGAGATCGTTTCGTTGATCACCATTTTCTATTCTTAGGGCTTCAATATTTGACAACTATCACTTCTTCATTCCTTCTTTCTCTTTAGGGTGAAATGCCCAAAACTCCCTGCAATTAGATCATGGTTATCTAAATGATAGAATTAAACTTGTAAATAAATGGGAATTTTTGAAAAACAATGCAATAATTAAAATAAAATAAATCCACGGTAAAATAGATCAACAATAAATAAAGAGATAAACTCTTAATTCAATGAACCTCTTAATAATGAACAACCTACGCTTAATTTATAACTGACCTAACTTCTATAATAAGAAACAAACCCTAAACCTAATAGGAAACAAATGTCCTAACTGTTACAGTGTTACCTAATTACAATAATACTATAACTCATATTACTAAATAACCTAATTACGTCAACCTCTCCGGGTTAAGAAAGCTCATCCTCGAACTTGAAGTCAAAGAAGGTAGACGACGACCACAAGCAACTATCCACTGAACACAATGTGAAGTGCACTTGAAGTAGTCGACCTCTAACCTTGCCACGATACACGCGAAAAATAGAGGAACCAACTAAAAAAGAAACCAAGGTGACACAAAGAACCAAAGGTGCAATAAACCTAAGAAGACGTCTACGCATAAGCTCATACCACAAAATGTTCTAATACAAATTAATATGACAATCGTCAGACTGTGTCTGCCGCTATAGGAAGTTAGGAACATCCTCTGTTTGCTCAAAAATGAAAAAAAAAAGTCACAATTCAAATGGCTCACAAGTCAAAAATTGAGTGTGTGACGGTGCCCTTAACTTTTTCAAAAAGTTGGATGGACAAACAGTAAGGCTCATCCCGTTATCTTTCTCTTTTCATGTTCATCTTCCTTCCATATTTGGTTATTGCAAAGCACTCTAATCCCATCGTTAATCTGATTTCATGCTTCTGCTTGTTCTAGCCTTTCTCTTAAATCGATGTTGTGCTTCTATGCAAGTTCATCAACTTCCAATTGTGTCTGATGCTCTCGAATCTTTCGTTGGTGCTCTCATCCACCCTTGCTTCTTTTCGTTCTCTACAACTATTGAAAAATGTGGCGATCCAAGTGTTAGAGGGGGTAGTGGGTGTACATCGCTATCTGATGGGGGTGGGGGTATAGGGCAAATTGGTTCAAGTTGTAATGGTTTTATGTCATGGGTCACTGGAGGAGAGGGTGGTATAGGAGAAATGAGTTTAAGTTTGGTGTAAGAGGGGACTTAAGTGGTTGGTAGAAAATAGTAAATGTGGGGATAGTTTGCTATAAGACACCGTTGGTATTGGGCTATACCTGGGTTTGGGTTATATTGGTATTATTATTATTATTATTATTTTTGAAAGGCGAGCGTGCCGCTGGGGGGTATTGAACCCAAGACGTGGGGAAGGGGAATAATATGGGTGTGGGTAGGAATAATTGAGGTGTGGATACGGGTTATAATATGGGTTACTCATTTTTTTTCACAGGTAGGTGCCTTCCTAAGAACTGGGGTGGAAATAGTTGTTGGGATTAGGGACTAACTAAAAAATAAGAGTTGGGGATAGACTTAAAAAAATAAGGGCAGGGGCTTAAAGAAAAAATAGATTTTATTCTTCAACGTTCTGTAAAAAAAATTGGAATCGAGGTCGATACCAGGGATGTGGTTGTGTTGTAATGGGGAGGGTGCTGCGATGACGACTGTGGGTAACTGCGATGCGACAATGGTCTATGTGGAAGGGGTGGATCGAACAGTAAGGCTGAAGGAGGGAGGATGAGCGATCAAATAGGTGGTCGATCAATTGAATGTGTCGATCGACTGTGTGGTTGGGCTTGCGACGGAGGAAGGAATGGCTGGGTCAGTTGGGGCTGGTGACGTCGGCTGCGTCGATGGGGGGTTGCGGCAAACTACGTGGGGTGGTTTAGGCTGCTGTGACAGTGATAGGGCTTGGCTGCAACGGATCTTGCGATAAAGATTAAGATACCATTTCTTATAACAAGAAACAAACCCTAAACCTAATAGAAAACTAATGTCCTAATTATTACCTAATTACAATAATAATAAAACTCTTATTGCTAAAGTACTAATACTGCTAAAAGATTATATTACTAAATAACCCAATTACATCACTAAAAAAGGACAATCATATTTTTATTGTCTATAAACTCCTTAAGTTTGACCAACCTGAAAAGTACATATTTACCCCTATGCAAGTGCTAATTAGGTTGCATCGAAGCTAAAAATGGTGGTGAATCTAAATGAAATAGGTGGTCGGTGGTGGATTTGAACAGAAGAGGTGGAGGTGGCAGTTCGTGGTAGCCACTAAGGGCAGACCTCGCTCATAACGGAATGGGAGAATTAAAAAAAAACTTTGCATTGCAACTTAGGTTGCACTACGGTGGTGAACGTGAAAACATAAAAACTCGAACTGGTGGAGTTTTTCGATTTGAAAAGAGGAACTGTAGTTGACCCGACAAGTAGTGGTAGTGGTGCCCTTAATTAGAGATGAGAGGAATAAATGGTAGATGTTGTATTTATTGAAGTACAACTCAAGTTGCATTTCGTTAAGTTTCAACTTAGGTTGCACTATGGCGGTGAACGTGAAAACATGAGTTGGTGGTATATCTGACACGAGCTAGTGGAGGTGTTGTTGGATTTGGAAGGAGCAACTGTGGTTGATACAACCAGTAGTGGTGGCGGTGGTGTGTGCTTAATTAGAGATGAGAGGAAGAGATGGTAGATGTTGCACCAATTGATTAAGTTGCACTTGGTTAAACGACAACTTAGGTTGCACTATGGTGGAGAATATGGATATATGAGCTGGTGACAGATTTGACGAGCTGGTGGAGGTGCTGTTGGATTTGAAAAGAACTATGGTTGATCTGGCCAGTAGTAGTGGTGAATGGTGGTGCCCTTAAGTAGAGGAGGTGGTGGATGTTGCACTGGTTGAACTGCAACTTAGGTTGCACTTGGTTGAACTCAGTGGCGGATTAATGATTCATTACATATGAGGTCACTTTGCTCATTGGATTGATCACAAACTCACAATTTCGCTATTATAGACAACAAAATTTACAACTTATTACATACAACACGACTCAAACACTTAACACTATCACACACCACAACTCACAACCTCACCACATATACCTCACATCATGTATTTGAGCTTATTACTCAACTACACACTTGAGCTCTTAGCTCTACTATTGGTGTACTTTACCCAATTATGCTCTTTGTGGCATTTTTTCAAACATTTGGTGTGCATTACACAAAACTATTATGGGTCAAGATCAGACCTCCAATGGATTTCCAATGGTGATTTTGCAAAGCTTATGCGGTCCCATGACCCACATGCCTCTCTGATCCGCCCCTGGTTGAACTGCAGCAATGGACATGAAAATGTGAGATTGTTATGCATTTGACACGGTGATGCGATAGTGGTGGCCGGTTGTACCTTGAAGAAGGGAGAATGAGATGAAGAAGAAGATAGGAGAGAGAATAAAAGTGGATGAAGAAATAAGATTTTATACTTTATATGTTAATAAAGGGGCAAAATAGGAATTTCAAATAACTAAAGGAAAAGACCAAGTAATAGTCAACTTGGTCAAAGTTGTTTTTAAAATAAAAAATATAAATTATCCTTTTCCAGTAGACTTAGGTAATGTGGCTGGGGTTTCTAGAATGACTAATTAAAAGAGTCCTTTTTTGCTTATGTTGACTTGAAAATAGGGTCTTTTGGGAAATTATTTGTTCTCTTTATGAGCTACTAGAGTATGCCCCGTGCCGTTGGCACTCCATATAATTTTATTTTTGCTAAATATTTTGTATTAAATACCTCTTTCACTATCCCCATTTTGGCTCTGAATCAGTATTGAAGTGTAAGCTTATTTTAAGGTAAAAATATATATTATAAATTTTAGAGTTAGACTCAGTTAAATTTGAATCAGTTGGAGAAAAAAATTTAAACGCTGAGAATGAGTTCTCCCCCAATCTTTGAATTCACCAAAATATGAAGTTTAGAGATTTTGTTTAAATGTGCATTAAGATGCCCGACTCATTTTTTCTGGTATGATCGGTCCGTCTCATTGCTTTGAAAAATATAAAAAACGCGAAATACTTTATATGTTTTTAAATTATAGAATATATATTTTTAAAATTTTAGCGCTCGTGTTGATTATTGATTTTGTTGAAAAGATCTTAAAAAACGCATTTCAATGATGTTAACTTTACCAAAATCCGATAATGATGTAAATAGTTATGATAATTTTCATTTTGCTAAAAACAAAACACAATATTTTCTCTCTCCGCCATATGTACATTCCACCAACTTTTTTCAAAAGTTTTTCATTATTTTTGCCCTTCTACATGTTTTATATTTACAAATATGCCATCATGAGAAATGAATCTCAACCCTCAAATTCAATACATTTCCCAACTTTTAATTCTAACCATCTTTTATCTCTAATTCTTTCGATTTGACTTTGTCCCAGTCAGCAATGAATAGTAAAACACCACTCTGAATTGTAATATAGATTGCTAAACCGTTAACTCCACCATAAATAAATACTTGGGAATTTCTTTATAACAAAAGTTCTCGGTCTTGTATTTTTCATGTATCTATATATCCACGCCATTCAAACTGTAAATTCATTCTTCACATTGATGGTTTTTCTGTTCAAATCTCAACATGATGGACATTATGGTTTCTATTTAGCCTTTAACTAGCTCTACAAAGCTGAACTTGCAGGGTTTATTCTTCCTCCAATTTAATAATAAAATTTTAATGTTCAATGGGAAACGTTGTACCTTGAGCAATCAGTCACTGTGCTAACTTGGTATAAGTTTATCTAAGCATATTTTGAATCCTGTCAAATACAGTTTTTTAATTGCCTTCATACTATCTACATGGATAAATGAGAATGCAAAATTGCAGTAAGTCTCAAAGCATTGGACAAATAAGGCATATTGTGGAATAATGGAACAAGTGAGGGAACACTGGTCAACGGGGACAAGACGATTAATTTGATTCTGTCAGGTAAATTAACCTTCAAAGCATTTTTTTAACTTATAAAGATGATGGGGATGTCAAGTGATGATAATAGGTTTTACACCACGAACTCGGAGAAAGGATATTATAGGGTACCAGAAAGTTAATTATGTGGATATGGGAATAAGGAATGAGCTCCTAGAGGAGATATTTAAATAAATAAGGCCACGTACCGATACCCATGCAAACATCACAGCTCGGTGAAATTCTGTCAAGGCTCATTGTAATTCACTAAAGAAAGACAAACAGGGTCGTTGATGAGGTCATTAGGGCTTATGCAAAATATTTCAGATGGAAAAATCCTCTCTATTAGTTCTTAAAATTTTGCTCGTGTGTCCTTGGGTTGAATCCTAATTTGTCGTGATTGTCATGGAATCTCAAACAACTACTAATTGATTTGGGTGGTCTTCTGTGGCAGTAATCATAGTTATCCTTATCTTATAGTACAAGCAATACGATACTCGATATTTATCGTATCCAAGCTTTGTCGATACACATCTTACAATACACCGATATGAGGACGATGCAGGGATGTGTTGTCCAAGTGACATGAATGGATGAATGATGAAAGTGATATACTTGTATATGTTATACAAGTCATATACTTGACAAAACCATACATAATAATCTCAGATGGAGAAAGTGATTATGGGCATTGGCATTGCCTATTTGTTCAAAATAGCTTGATGACCTTTATTCTCTATTGCCCTTTCAATTGTAAGATTTCGACTTTGTTTCTTATTGGCTTGGGGTTTAGTTGGGTGAACCATGCAAGGCAAGTGAGCTATTCTCTCTTACAAAATCTCTATTATCTTTAAAAGCAAGAAAGTTTGGCACTGACTCCTTTAGCAACATTATGGGATCATATGGTAAAGCGTAACAGAAGAATATTCAATGGGATTTTGCATGGGTTGACAGTTTCATCTTGGATATCAAAAGTTTGTTCTTTGGTGTTGGATGCTTGTGGAATAGGGGAGTACATTTTGAGGGTTAATAGATTATTAAGAAAACTGATATGAATACCAATCAACACCTTTAAACGCAATGCTCGACATTATGCTAATAACCTCCATTTTGAAAATATTGGTTGGAATCCCTGAGCAAATATGGTGTAGTTCTGATTACAAAGAGGTTGGTTGTTACATCCATGAACAGTTTAATTTGCAACCTGATGGAAGGCAATTTATGGATCATCTGCTACTGCCTTGAAGCTGTTCAGTAAAACAGCCTTCTCAACAAACAGTTATTGGTCAAAGTTTAAGATTGCCTTGTCCTTTGCAAATCGTTTACGTGTAACTATTCTTATGTACCATTGATCACATCAGAGCGTTTCCTAGGTCATAGACCTTATGCATTTGATGAATGTATGGATTGTGCTGTGTTCGTGTAGATCAACCCTTTGTTGATTGGAAATCAGAAACTGATTTGAAGTATTGATTTCAAATTTTGTGTATTTTCTGCTAAGTGCGTGGAGCATCGTCCAACAAATTGGTTATCAATGACTTGAAGAGTATGAAAATTTTACTTATATTCTCTTGAATGGAGCTATAATTAAATTGCTTTATGTCGGTTATCCAAGGTAGTCAGTAATTGGAGATTACACAGTCCACATAATTATGAGAACTTGTTGGACCTAGAGCTGTACACCTTCCTGATTCATTGAAAACACATCAAATGTGCACCTCTACCAAATCCAATTTTGATCACTGGAGATGTTACTGGATACGACAAGTTTCCCAAACTCATCTTGTCAAGAGGTGGTATTATCAGGATAGAGGTCGACCAGAAACTACACAATACTGCCTTCTGTGAACTTCAAGAACTCCTTTTTCTGACCTTGTTGCATTTTTCCTCTTTATTGCACCTATCATATAATGAGTTTGAAATTTTCATTCTTATATGCTGATAATCTGACTAAATATGGATTTTGTAACAAATCATACATTTGACTGACAGATGGCATAATCATGTTAGAAATCCAAAATGCATAATCTTACATTTGCATGCTAGGGTACAATATGCCCATATTGTTGATCAACTATATTTATTTTGAGTATACCACGTTTTTAGTCTCTGCTGATTCTTTTTGGCTTTTTGCCTGTGCTTGTGTGCTTCATTTGAGTGTTCCCTGTATAATATGTTTTTTGTTGAAATATTATATTAGTCTTGATTAAGATGCCATCACCTGAAGAGGAGCTGAGGAAGAGTGGTACCAACTCAGAGCAGCAAACACGAGAGGACAATGAGTATGTCAGGCTGGTTATAACGGATGAATCGAGGATGGTTGAGACTGATTATTTACAACATCATTCAGAAACAAGGATAGCTCTCTCATGGTGGATGAAGACGTTCTTCTGGTGCTTGGTTTTGATAATGTTACTGATAATTTCCTTGAAGTGGGGTGTACCATTTCTTCTTGAGAAGGTATGTTTGCCTGGTATTCTCACCGTTGTTCTGCTGCATCCTCCATGATTATGTTTTTATGTTCTTTTTTTAGTGCTTCTGCTGGTACTCTACTTTGAATTCAGAATTGTAAGTCCTAGAATAACAAGGTTGCATGTGGCCGAGAAACACATCAGTTCGCTGCTGGCTAGTAGAGATTAGAGGCAGAAGGCATTGGGTTGCCTAAAATCATATAAGATTGGTGGATATGATACATGGATGATTCAATGTGCTCAACATATCTGTTTCCACATGATGTGATGCTGATAAACTTGCTAGTACTCGATGTCGATGCCACGAATTAGAAAATGAAGAGCTACTCCTTTTCCCTTGTCAGCTATGCCCGTCCAGACACGTATTGGATACCCTGACACACAGACAGACATTGAACCCTCCATGCTTAGATAAACTATTTCAGATGTGTTTCAAACCTTTCTATTCTTTATAATATTATCAGTATTTTTATGGCAATTTAGTAATACACGTGGCAATATTCATCCTACATGTAAAAATATGACTAATGGATAAAGCCCATAACTGAAAACATAATGTTAAGGCCTTTTTTTTAGCTGATGTGTGCGACACCCTCGTTCCATATCGGACACCAACACCCTTTAATAAAAAAAGATATGGCACCTAAAAATGTGACGTCCACATATATTGCAGTTATACCTTGTTATATGGGAACTAGTTATTAATGCCATGCCCTGGGAAGTGTTCCACTGATCACCTGGCTTGATTGGAAGCGTTCCTTAGCCACTATAGAAAAAAATGGTGTCAAACCTGAGATTTTTACTATGATACTAAATATGCTGCAGGATAGATTGTTTGAGGAGGATCATGCAAGTTGTGGTATTTTCCAAAACAATGAGATAATAAGCATCTTCCGGCTATACACGTGGCAAACTGGCAATAACTTGGCTCGTGTTGCATCTGAGATGATTTGTATTTATTACTTTATCATTGCTGGTTGCAGCAGTTACACCTTCAGTTCTTCCCAATTTTCCATGTTTTCCTTGTTTTTTGTAGGTCCTTTTTCCATTCATGCAATGGGAAGCCACCGCATTTGGGCGGCCAGTCCTAGCCCTTGTGCTTCTCGCCTCTCTGGCTTTATTCCCTGTATTGTTATTTCCCTCTGGACCTTCCATGTGGCTGGCTGGGATGATATTTGGATATGGTATAGGATTTATAATAATCATGATAGGAACTACCATTGGAATGGTCTTGCCCTACTTAATTGGATTGCTGTTCCGTGACCGTATCCATGTAAGGCGCAATCTTGTTATTCCTTTACCAGATTTTACTTATGTGATGTGAATTCTGATTTTGTTGGGTTTTGATATTTTGTACTTTTTCCTCTTGATATTTTGTTTTCTTAAAATGTCCAGCAATGGTTGAAAAGATGGCCGGAAAAAGCTGCAGTAATTAGGTTGGCTGGTGAAGGGAGCTGGTTCCATCAGTTTCGCATAGTTGCTATTTTCAGGGTCTCACCATTTCCATACACAATTTTTAACTATGCCATTGTCGTGACCAATATGAGATTTTGGCCTTACCTATGGGGATCAATTGCTGGAATGGTACCTGAAGCTTTCATTTACATCTACAGGTTAGGTTTCTTCTTATCTGCTATCATAATGTTTTGCTGCATTTTGAGGCTGAGAGAGAAGTATTTAGGGAAGATAAGCAGATAGGTGTTGATTTCCAAAGTTAGCTCATTTATAAGCAGCACATTTTGCATGCACTGTGACAAAATTTATTTTCATAGGGTTCTGAGTCCAACAACGAAAATCGTCATGTGAACTACTGATTATGGTTCAGAACTATTTCATGTATTGTCACCAAATTCTTCCGGCCTCTGGTAGACCCCTTGCATAATATCTGGATACCTCTTATCTTTGATGTCTTTCTTATGATGTGTTTCTTTAATGCAGTGGGCGATTGATAATGACACTGGCAGATGTTAAGTATGGAAGACATCACATGACACCAGTGGAGATTGTGTACAATATCATTTCTTTTATAATTGCAGTTGTCACAACAGTTGCTTTCACTGTCTATGCCAAGAGAGCCTTGAAGGAACTCCAAGGAAGAGAGAGCAATGGGCAAGCAGTGGATGCTATTGTTGACCATGATACCATTGAGATGGAGAAACTGCCACAAGAAAGACCCAAGCAGCGTATGGGCATATCGATGGCCTCTCCTTAGCCTTCACTTTTGGAAGTTATATACTGTAAAGATGATGTAGAAGCAGAGTTGTTATTAACTGTGTTAGACCCCCATTAATCTTTGTAATTATTAGGGGAAACAGGAAATGTTAAGTAGCTGTGCAATAGAGACCGCAAGAAAGGATGAATAGATATTATTTGTGAACGGACTTACTCTCTGCCTCCCTTGTTCTTGCTGCTTGTGTTTAATAAGATCTTAACAGCTTCTGGTATGATCACTGGATATATCTTCTCATTGCTCCCTTAATGCTTACACTACCAGGCTTTTGGCAACCAGGTTAGGGACCAGGGTGAGGTGGCTTGAGTTGGGGAAGATGAAGGATACTCTCATATATTTTGTTAACTTTGGAGCTTACAGTTAGGGATGTATCTATCTGCTGCAGCATCTAATAAGCATAAACTTCACCTTCTTTATAAAAAGCATCTACTTGGAACTGCATTTGCATGGTTTTAGAGAATCTCTTTCCTGACATTGTCCTCGCTTAACAAACTTTGTGATATAAATCTACGAACTTCTCCTCTATTTTGTTAATTTTGTGATATAAATCTATGAACTTCTCTTCTCTTGTATTTTGCAAAATTTGTGTTTTTCACTGTTGGTTTCAAGAGAACATTGAAAAAATCCTTTCAAACTATGACGGTCAAAAACCTTTTTGAATCTAATGAGCTGTAGGATTACAGTTTGTCTGTAGAGGGTTTCCAATTCTATGAACCACTTATATAACATGGTCGAGAGTCTGGTTCAGATTTGCATCTTAACCTAATTGGGACAGTGCTTTGAAAAGGGGACTAACAAGGCTGTTTCAATTGCTGCATAAATGCTACTGGATCTGATAACCATTCATTCTAATAACAAGAAGCACGGGAGATAGAACAAGCAGGCCAGGCACGACAATCACTTTCTGATAAATAATTTGCTAGATAATGTGCTCGGTCTACAACAATAACCAGCTCCACACACTCTGATTTCTAATTTCCGCCTAGTTTTATTTGGATGGATGGTGGGATGTCAGGTTCATTTTTAGTAGACAATCAAACCAAGCCTGTGAGAAATCACAAAGACCAAAGATGATAACAAACATCAATGACTGGTGTTTAATTTCCTTTTGATTATGAAAAGAAGATATTCAGAAATGAATGAATCCATCAATGTACTGGACTAGTATGGACTCACCACAAAGTAAAAGAATAAGAATGAATACACACAACACACGAATCAATACCAATAGCAGCCAGGGATAGCTCAATCAGAGAAATGCTGTTTTGAGTGTACACTAGTTTTGATCCTGCAATGCATGTCATCCATCTCCAATGCTTCCAGCACCCAACTTGAAAGAAAGAAACATGGTTGGCTGCTTCTTGTTTGTTGTATTGAATCAATCACTCACACACACACACACTGTGGGCTACCCCAACAACAACTCTCCCTCGTCTCTGTATGAATGTGTATGGGTAGTGCTCCTTGATGTACCACGGCACCAAGTAAGTAGGATAGGAGGCAGGCAGGCATTAAATGGAGGCCACAAATGCATGTATTGTATATATGCTCATCACTCTACTATGTCGTCGATTGATTTGAATGATGCCATCTCCAACACCCACCCAATTGAGTTGAGTTTAATAATGTAGATGATGATGGGTCCTAGTAGGTAGGTGAGAAATGGGAATTGCAATCCTTTGAAGAGAAATCATTGGTCTCAATAAGGGCTTTCAAGAAATCATAAGAGAAGCGAGGACTGTTGGGATCACTAGTTTGAGATTGGGATTGAGAAGGTGAATCCCCCCCACCTTTGGTAAGGGGATGCATAAAACAGAGGTTGAGGCTCATCAGCTTCTTCTTACAACCACTAGTGCTACTGCTATTTGTTCTTCTACTCTTATTATTACCGGACTTACTCTTTTTGGTCCTCTTCCCAGGATGAGAGGCGTGATTTGTGAAGGTGGTCTCTGTGGCAGCAATAACAGCAGCATCAGCATCAGAAGGTTTGTGGTTGGTTTTCATTTGGTGCACCCATAATCTTCTCTTAACCTTTCTGAATGGTAACATAACTACATGTTTAATCTTTGAAGAAGAATTTGAAGGAGGGTTTGGGGTTGAGGTACCCTTGTTGTTACTGATGTTGTCGCTGCCTTCTTCTTCTTCCATAAACAATGATGGAGGGGACGAGTGAGAGTGCGGAGGAGGAGAGTGCTTCTTCGAGATTATCATCACCGTCTTTGTCTTTGGCTTTGGAATTCCCCCTTTTCTTCTTCTTCTTATACGATAACAACAACATCAACATGGGGAGACAAAGATGGAGGAAACAAAATTAATAAAGCAAATGATGATCGGGGGTTAGGGAGGAGCCTCACTAAAACAATAAATAGTTCACAAGAACAAGAAGATAACATTTGAGAGGAGATCCGATGAGATCAATCAATCACCCAGAAATAAAGAAAGAACAAAAAATAAACCGAAAAAGAAAAGAAACAATAAATTTATCCCAAATGAGTTGGTTGGACTCTATTTTTTTTTCATTGCCCGCTTTATTCGCCTACTTTCTTTCTTTCGTGAAGTGGGGCCTACTCTCGCTACCATACATACATCCATCAAAATCAGTTTCACTTTCTTCTTGCAGTTTCACGTCTTTCTTGATTATTGATGCTATCAGTCTATTTACCATCACAACCCCTCCTCACTCCTTTTTTTTTTTTTTTTTTCTTGTAATTACCCCAAAAACAAACAAATACCACCTATTAATTAGTTATGGACATCTATCATCCCTTCTCTTTCTTTACCACTGTCCTCAGGTGAGAATAACACAGACCCACTAGGATTACACTGCACGGCAGTGTGCAAGTGCAGTACTAATTGACTCGTGACTTCATGGCCATGGGCCTCAAGCCCACACACTTGGACCACGGTAGACAGGAAGGCAAGCCATAGGACTGGATCACCAACTTGGCCTAAACTCCACATATTCTTCTGCCTTTGACTTGGGAAACCCCGGAACTAAATAAAGTAAGTATCTCTAGTCCACCCTGCCATCTCTCTCAATTAAATTTTTTTTACTCGTTCGAAAAAAAAGAAAGAAAAAGGTGATGAAGGAAGAAACTGATGTAAAGATAGTTTCTAGAATTTCTAATTTGAGTTTTTAGAGTTTCTAATTTGCTCTCAAAATTATTTATTAAATAAGGATTTCTAAGGTTCCTAATTTGCTCTCAAAGTTATTTATTAAATAACTTATTTGTAGTCTTTCAATTTAATGGAGAGTATTTTTAGTTTCTTTTTAAGATTAGGTTTTATTTTTTTCTTCTTTTAGGAATAGATTATTTTAGTATTTGATTCTATTTTTTCTTTTAGGAATAGGCTGCTTGTTATTCAAGTTATTTGAGCACTATAAATATAGTTTTTCCTCAATATTGTAGGTAGACTTTTGATAATTAATAAACTTGGTATATTTTCTCTGAGGAGATTATTGTGTGTGTGTTTTTTTTCATACTTTTCGGATTATTGGTGCGCCAATCAACGAATTGTAAAACCCTTGTTTTCGGATTATTGGTGAGTCAATCAACAGATTCAAGCCTATCATTCAATTGTTTTCTCATCCTTCATTTTCTCGTTTCCGCGCTGCATCAGTTAGTATCAGAGCCTAGTACATTCTTGGATTAGGAGAAACACATATAGCTTCTTATTTAACCAAGTCAAAATTGTCCTAACTCCGGCTAAGGAAGAAGCTTCAAAAGTGGCACAGAGAGAGAATCTGAATTTATTGACTAGACCATCGTTTATGGGAGAATTACAAATGAATGAGATGTGTTTGTATTGATTGGGAAGGATAGTGGTAGCGCTATACTCGACATTTCAGAATTGGTCCGTCCACTTCTTAATCAATTCCAAGATGTCTTCCCAGATGATTTACCGCAAGGATTATCACCTTTATGAGATATTCAACATCGCATTGATTTAGTGCCTGGATCAAAACTTCCCAATAGACCCCATTATTGGATGAGTCCGACTGAACATGAAGAATTACGAAGGCAGGTTGAAGAATTGTTAGACAAAGGTTTTATTCGGGAAAATCTTAGTCCATGTGTGGTTCCTGCTCTTCTTACTCCGAATAATGATGGTTCGTGGCGGCTGTGTGTTGACAATCGTGACATCAACAAAATTACTGTGAGGTATAGATTCCCCATTTCGAGGTTGGATGATTTGCTTGATCAGTTGCGTAGTGCTTCAGTATTTACCAAGCTTGATCTTAAGAGTGGGTACCATCAGATACGAGTTAGACCGGGGGATGAATGAAAGACTGCATTTAAAATACGCGAGGGTCTCTATGAATGGATGGTTATGCCATTCGGGTTGTCAAATGCACCGAGTACCTTTATGCACTTTATGAACCAAATTTTGCGTCATTTTATAGGGAGGATTGTTGTTGTCTATTTTGATGATATTCTGATTTTTAGTCCTAATCTGGTTGTTCATGTGCATCACTTAGAAGATGTGCTTACTGTACTGAGGAGAGAAAAGTTATTTGCAGCCTTGAAGAAGTGTTCTTTCATGCATGATCGTGTTTTATTTCTTGGCTATGTCGTGTCAAAGGATGGGATTTCTATTGATTCTGAGAAGGTGGAAACAACCGAAGAATTTATTTGAGGTTCGTAGCTTCCATGGTTTGGCCTCATTTTACAGGCGGTTTATACAAAACTTTAGTACCATCATGGCTCCTATTACAGATTGTATGAAGGGATGAAAGTTTGTGTGGACTACTGAGGCCACTAAGGCCTTTGAGGAGATCAAATAGAAGCTAACTACGGCTCCTGTTATAATACTACCTGATTTCACCAAACATTTTGAGTTGCATTGTGATGCTTCCAAAGTGGGCACTGGAGCTGTTTTGAGTCAAGAGGGAAAGCCGGTGGCATATTTCTATTTCAGTGAGAAATTGAATGGGAATAAGTTACGTTACTCTACTTATGATGTTGAGTTTTATGCGGTAGTACAGGCTTTGAGACATTGGAAATCTTATTTGCTACATCAGGAATTTGTGCTTTATACTGATAATGCAGCCCTTAAACACATTAACTCTCAAGAGAAGTTGTAGGATCGTCATGCCTCTTGGGCTGCTTACTTACAACAGTTTAACTTTGTCCTCAAGCATAAATTGGGAGTTCTCAATAAAGTAGTCGATGCTCTTAGTCAACGTTCTATGCTCATAACAACTATGTAGACAAAAGTGTTGGGTTTCAATATTTTTTATGAGTTATATTCAATTGACCCCTTCTTTTCTCTTGTGCTTGAAGAAGTCACTACAATAGATTTCTATTACATAAAGGTTTCTTGTTCTGACTCTAGCTTACGAGGGACACATGGGGAGGGACAAGACGTTCCAACTCATTTCTCGAACATTCTATTGGCCTACTTTGAGGTGAGAGGTGAAGTGTTTTGTTCGGAATTGTCGGGTGTGCCAAGTTTCAAAGGGTACTTCAATGAATGTTGGACTTTATATGCCTCTTCCTATACCTGAGAAGCCTTGGGTTGATGTGAGTATGGACTTTGTTGTCGGGCTTCCTCGTACTCAGCGAGGAGTAGATTCCATTATGGTTGTGGTGGATAGATTTTCGAAGATGACACATTTCATTGCTTGTAAGAAGACCACCGATGTTGTTAATGTTGCCCAACTGTATTTTCTGGAGGTCTATCATTTACATGGTCTTCCATTATCTATTGTGTCTGATCGGGATTCTAAGTTTCTTGGTAATTTTTTGCAATGTCTTTGGAGGTTAGTGCGTACAAAACTTGATTTCACTAGTGCTTATCATCCTCAGACAGATAGTCAAACGGAGGTAGTTAATCGATCTCTTGGCAATCTGTTGCGTTGTTTGGTTGAAGAGAATGTGAAGACGTGGGATCGACAACTATTCCAAGCTGAATTCACTTTCAATCGTTCTGTTAATCGGAGTACGGGTAATAGTCCATTATTTATTATTGTGTACGGTTATCAACCACGAGCTCCAATAGAATTAGCTCCTATTCCGGATATGAAGCGTGTTCATACGAAGGCAGAAGATTTAGTGAATAATTTGCAGCAAATTCATCAAGAGACACGAGCAAAGTTATTGGAGTCTACGGCTCATTATAAGTCCATAGCTGATCAAAATCGACGTGTGGTGGAATTTGAGAAAGACAATTTAGTGTGGGTTGTTTTGACCAAGAATTTTTTTTCAGTGGGTGAGTATAATGAGCTTTCTGTTAGAAAGATTGGACCTTTGGAGATCATTGAAAAAATCAATTCCAATGCTTACCGTCTCAAGCTTCCTATTCACATCAAGACCCAAGACGTGTTCAATGTCAAGCACCTCATTTCATATACAAGTGATTCTAGCTATTTTGAAGATTTGAATTCGAGGGCGAATTCACTTTCACCCGGGGAGGATGATGTAGAGAGGGTTTCTATGGTTTCTAATTTGCTATAAAAGTTATTTACTAAATAATTTATTTGTAGTCTTTCAATTTAATTAGGAGTCTTTTTAGTTTTATTTTAAGAGTAGATTTTACTTTTTCTTTTAGGAATAGACTGTTTGTTATTTTAGTATTTGATTATATTTTTTCTTTTAGGAATAGGCTGATTGTTATTCAAATTATTTGAACACTATAAATAAAGCTCTTCCTCAATATTGTAGGCATACTTTTAATAATTAATAAACTTGATATATTTTTTCTGAGGAGATTATTGTTTTCTTTTTTTTCCTACTTTTCGAATTATTGGTGCGCCAATCAACAAATTGTAAAACCCTTGTTTTCAAATTATTGGTGAGCCAATTAACAGATTTAAGCCTTTCATTCAATTTTTTTCTCGTTTTCGCGCTGCATCAGAAACACACTTCATTTTTGTGAGTTCCACAAAAACACGATACTCCTTGGGGGCAAGAAGCATGTCTCTCAAAACTCAAGATAAACACAACTTTTCAATCTTCGAACAAATACAGTCTACATATCATGATATTCTACTATTGGACTCTTCTCCTCACACGTGGCCCAATCTTCATCTCAAAATGAAAGTTGAATGACTATGAGATAGAAAGGGAAGTCCCCGTTGGGAAGTGAGGACAATGGTCGGATAATTGCAACCATCCATAGTCATTGCATTCAGCATTTTTGAATAAATTTAAATTTGGCCAACCCTTCTTAGCTGTAAAACTCTAGAAGACAAGCCCTTCCAATTCAATCTCCCAGCTGATGATGATAGTTTCAAACCCTTAATCAGTCTTCAATTTATCTTTTTCATCCACTGCGTCCTCCGTCTTCCCATCATCTTTTCATCTTGTTTAGTAATAAGCTTCTGATAACGATGATTTCTTGGGATAAAACCCATCTAACAATTACAACAGTATGTATTGATCTCCTTCTCTTCCTCCCCTTCTGAACCAAAGTAGTCACAACTAAAAATATAAAACACACACAACATGCATTTAACAGTTTTTTTTAAAATTTTCGAAAGTCTAACATAAATCGGATCGATTCGGTTCAGTTTTTTTTTTTTTTTTTTTTTTTTCAGTTTTTTAAACAAATGCAAAACAGTAAATTTTACAGTCATGCTATTACTGACCTTGCCTAAATTAACCAAGGCTGTAAATTAACAGACAAACAATTTAACAGCAGTAAATTAACAGCAACAGCAGCAAACAATAATCATTAACAGACAATTAACAGCAGCAGTAGCAGTAAATTACCACCAGTAGTAAATTAACTACAGTAAATTATCAGGAAGGAGATGGTGCCGCTATGAAGATGGTGAAGAGAAGAGAATCTAGAAACAAACCAGGAAGGAGATGGTGCCGCTATGAAGATACCTAACGAGATCTTGAGAAACCTAGGCTCCCTGAGCAAAGAGCAAGGGACTGCTTTGGTTAGACTGCTGCATCAGACAGGCCTAGTTCCAGGAGCAATGGAACCTAGGGATAGTTCTCCAAAGGAGGCGTGCGTAGAGACTGTGCCTCATGTTCATGATCCTGTACCACCTACAATGGCGGGGCCTACTAGTCCCCCAAGCACATGGGCATCCAAGCTTATGCATGGCCGCTATGCAGGGGCTACGAAACTCAAATATGAACAACCAGCTATGTGTCACAACTATTTTCTTGCCTAGCCAAGTGAGGTTGGCAAGTGTACATAATGTAGAGTTTTCCACATTGTTCTAGAGAGAGTTCTCTAGAACCTCCCATAAAATTCTAGTCCTTAGATATTTCTTAGGAAGTGTGTAGAAACTCAATATAGACCGTTAGATTAAAACGATCACCACCGTCCATTGAGGAGGTGGAGTTGTATAAATAGGCTAAGGCCTCATTTGTTGTAATCACCTTAGAGAATTCAAGCAATACAAGTTCTAGTTCTCTTTAGCTCTCTTGTGTGTTCTTAGCTTGCTTAGTTTTCCAAAGTCTAAGTAAGTCTTTTGTGGGTAAGGCTGACTAGCTTTCTTTGATAACTCAGGGCAAAGTTTGCTAGTGCCGCACGGGAAGTACTTGTGAAAAGAAAGCCCGTGACAGTTGGTATCAGAGCCAGGTTTGGCAAGGCTGGTGAAATCATTCTACACAAGAGAATGTCGTCAGAGGTCAACAACCCAGCAATTGGCAACACTGACAAAGGTGGGAAAGTTCGCAAGGACAAGTCTAAGGACATGATCGCTGCAATGGATGAAAGGTTGGCCAAGTTGTGTGCCACCATGTCCAACTTAAGGGAGAAAGTTGAAGACATGGACCTACGCATCGAGGGGCAAGCGTCCAACGGGGAGGACCAAGAGCTCTGGGAAGAGATGCAAGGAGCCTTAAACACAATAGTGGACATGGTGTCCAAAAAGATCGAGTCCCTAGAAGCCAAAGTTGTTGCTAAAGATGAGGAGATGGAAGCTTATAAAGAAAGAGTTGAGAAACTTGAAACTCAACTCAGGGTGTGCATGGCTGCGGTAGCCAATGGTGGGACTACGCCAGGGACAGTCACCCACAGAGTCGAAGCTCCCAAACCTAAGGCCTATGGTGGGGCAAGGAGTGCAAGGGAGATAGACAACTTCTTGTGGAACATGGAGCGCTACTTTGATGCGGTTGGCATAATAGATGAAGCATCAAAGGTATGTAGTGTCTCCTTATATTTAAATGATGTTGCTACAGTTTGGTGGCGCAGAAGGTCCGAAGATGTCAAGAAAGGATTGTGCACCATCGACACTTGGGAAGAATTCACGAAGGAACTCAAGAGACAATTCTACCCGGAGGATGCCGAGAACGAAGCTAGGGCCAAGCTTCGTCGCCTTCAACATAAGGAAGGCCACATAAGGGAGTATGTGAAGGAGTTCTCTGAGTTGCTCTTGGAGATTCCTGACATAGGAGAAAAGGATGCCTTGTTTAGCTTCCTTGATGGCCTAACGAGTTGGGCCAAGTTGGAATTGAAGAGGCGAGGTGTGCAAGACCTTGCAACGGCTATGGCTACAGCCGAATCCTTGATTGAGTTCAAAAGAAAGGACTCATCCAAGGGACAAGGGAAAAGATCGAGTAATGATGGCAAAGGTGGGGGAGACAAAGAGAAGTCCTCCAAGGAACACAAGTACTCCAAAGACAAGGGGAAGGAGAAAAGAGATGGATCACCCAAGAAGATGTCTTGCTTCTTATGTAGTGGACCCCATTGGGCATTTGAGTGTCCCAACCGGGGGAAACTTGTCGCGCTTGTCATGGAGGAAGAAGCAAAGGAGGAAAGGAGGATCGCCTCAATGAATCTCCTAAGTGCCATTCAAGCTAAGGTCGAAGAACAACCACGTGGAAGGATGTACGTGGAGACCGAGATCGGGGACAAGACTTTGAAAGCCATGGTGGATACCGGAGCCGACACAGTCTACATGGCCAAAGACCTTGCTGAAGAAATTGGCCTATCATATACGAAGGAGAAAGGTTATATCAAGGGAGTCAATGCTAAAAGTCTCCCAATTGAAGGAGTAGCTCGTGGCACCGATATTCGGCTTGGACAATGGCAAGGTAAAGTCGACATAACGATTGCCCCAATTGACGATCACAAATTCTATTTGGGTATAGATTTCTTGGACATGGTGAAGGCTTTTCTGGTACCATATGCCAACACCATGTGCATCATGGAGAAGGGACAACCTTGTGTTGTGCCCGTAGTAAGGGAGATAAGTAAGGACAGAATGGTGTCCGCTCTCCAACTTTCTAAAGGAGTAAAGAGGAATGAACCTACTTACTTGGCCACCCTCAAGGAAGATGAAGGTCCCATGGATGGAGAGGTGAATGCACATAAGGTTGTCCAAGATGTTCTCAAGGAGTACAAGGACGTTATGCCTGCCGAATTGCCTAAGAAGTTTCCTCCAAGGAAAGAAGTGGATCATGCTATTGAATTGGAAGTTGGAGCAAAACCACCCGCATTTGCTCCTTATCGTATGGCACCTCCTGAGCTCGAGGAGTTAAGAAGACAATTGAAGGATTTACTAGATGCTGGTTATATCAGACCCTCCAAAGCTCCATATGGTGCGCCGGTTTTATTTCAAAAGAAACATGATGGATCCCTACGGCTTTGTATCGACTATCGGGCACTCAACAAGGTCACTATCAAGAACAAGTACCCGATTCCTCTTATTGCGGATCTCTTTGATCAACTTGGTGATGCAAGGTACTTTACCAAGCTTGACTTACGCTCGGGATATTATCAAGTCCGCATAGCCGAAGGAGATGAACCAAAGACGGCATGTGTTACAAGGTACGGGTCTTACGAGTTCTTAGTCATGCCATTTGGTTTAACTAATGCGCCGGCCACATTTTGCACTCTAATGAATAAGGTACTAGCTCCTTACCTTGATCGGTTCGTAGTTGTGTACCTTGATGACATTGTGATCTATAGTAAGACATTGGAGGAACATGTGGAACACTTGAGGCAAGTGTTCCAAACCTTGAAGGAGAACGAGCTCTATGTCAAAAAGGAGAAGTGCTCATTTGCCCAAGAGGAGGTGACATTCTTGGGTCATATCATTGGCAAAGGCAAGCTTCGTATGGACAAGTCCAAGGTACAAGCCATCCAAGAATGGGAGCCACCAACCAAAGTCACCGAGTTAAGATCTTTTCTTGGCTTGGTGAACTATTACAGAAGGTTCATCAAAGGCTACTCTTCCATAGCCACTCCATTGACGGACTTGCTCAAGAAGGGACGAAGTTGGGATTGGAGTTCAAAATGCCAACAAGCTTTCGAAGGATTGAAGAAGGCAATCGTGGAAGAACCGGTGTTGGCACTTTCCAACCATTCTATGTCTTTTGAGGTACACACGGATGCTTCCGACTTTGCTATTGGTGGGGTACTGATGCAAGAAGGGCATCCTATTGCCTTTGAAAGTAGGAAGCTTAATGATACTGAGAGGCGGTACACAGTACAAGAGAAGGAAATGACAGCGGTGGTGCATTGCATACGAACATGGCGACATTACTTGCTTGGGAGCAAATTTGTGGTCAAGACCAACAATGTTGCCACTAGCTACTTCCAGACACAGAAGAAGCTCACACCAAAACAAGCTAGGTGGCAAGATTTCTTGGCAGAGTTCGATTACACTTTGGAGTACAAGCCTGGCAAAGCTAATCTTGTTGCAGATGCTTTGAGTAGAAAAGGAGAACTTGCTGACATAAGTCAACCTCAAAGCAACTTGAAGGAACGCATAAAGGAAGGATTGGCACATGATTCCATGGCTCAAACCATCATAGCTCTTGTCAAATATGGGAAGACAAGGCGGTTTTGGGTGGAGAATGGCTTGATATACTCTAAGGGAAGGCGAATCTATGTTCCACCTCATGACAACCTAAGGAAGGAAGTCTTGAAAGAATGCCATGATAGCAAGTGGGCGGGACATCCAGGTATACATCGAACTCTTGCTCTTGTTGAAGATTCCTATTACTGGCCACATATGAGGGATGATATCGAAGCATATGTGAAGACTTGTCTTGTATGCCAACAAGACAAAGTGGAACAACAATCACCTGCCGGCTTACTTGAACCCCTCCCCATCCCAGAGAGACCTTGGGAGAGTGTTTCTTTAGATTTCATAGTTGGGTTGCCTGCATCAGAGGGTTGCAATTGGATCCTTGTGGTCGTGGACAGATTTTCGAAGTATGCCACCTTCATTCCCATACCCAAGGAATGCACAGCCGAGCAAGCCGCACATTTATTCCTCAAACATGTGGTGAAGTATTGGGGTGTGCCCAAATCTATCATCAGTGATCTGGATACTCGGTTCACGGGGAAATTTTGGACTGAGTTGTTCAAGTTATTGGGTACCGACCTTAATTTCTCTACTAGCTTTCATCCTCAAACGGATGGTCAAACGGAAAGGATGAATGCCTTGCTAGAGTTATATCTTAGGCACTATGTGAGTGCCAACCAGCGAGATTGGGCTAAGTTGCTAGATGTTGCCCAATTCTCTTTCAACTTGCAGAAGAGTGAAGCGACGGGTCGTAGCCCATTTGAGATTGTCATGGGACAACAACCTATGACCCCGAGTTCTATTGCCACTGGCTACACAGGAGTGAGTCCATCAGCCTATAAGTTTGCCAAAGGATGGAATGATCAAGCTGATGAGGCTAGAGCTTACCTGGAAAAGGCCTCCAAGAGGATGAAGAAGTGGGCCGACAAGAAGAGACGACCTCGAGAGTTTCAGGTTGGAGACCTTGTGCTTGTCAAGATGCATGCTCATGCCAGACTTTCTGGACTGCATCGTGGCCTTATTAGAAGATATGAGGGTCCTTTCCCCATAGTCAAGAAAGTGGGAAAGCAAGCCTACAAGGTCGAGTTGCCGCCGAGGATCAAGTTTCATCCAGTCTTCCATGTGAGCCTACTGAAACCGTATAAGGAAGATCGGGATGATCCAAATCGAGGAGTTTCTCAAAGAGCACCAATGGGCATGAGGATCCAACATGACAAGGAACCAGAGATTATCTTGTCGGATCGTGTGGTACGTCATTCCAACCAACCTCCCACACATGAGTTACTCGTCAAGTGGAAGGGATTGCCAGAAAGTGAAGCTAGTTGGGAGCCAATCCAACATTTGTGGCAATTCAAGGAGCAAATCAAAGCGTACGAGGATTTGAAGGCAACGAGGACGTCGCCTGATTAGGTGGGGGAGAATGTCACAACTATTTTCTTGCCTAGCCAAGTGAGGTTGGCAAGTGTACATAATGTAGAGTTTTCCACATTGTTCTAGAGAGAGTTCTCTAGAACCTCCCATAAAGTTCTATAAGATTCTAGTCCTTAGATATTTCTTAGGAAGTGTGTAGAAACTCAATATAGACCGTTAGATTAAAACGATCACCACCGTCCATTGAGGAGGTGGAGTTGTATAAATAGGCTAAGGCCTCATTTGTTGTAATCACCTCAGAGAATTCAAGCAATACAAGTTCTAGTTCTCTTTAGCTCTCTTGTGTGTTCTTAGCTTGCTTAGTTTTCCAAAGTCTAAGTAAGTCTTTTGTGGGTAAGGCTGACTAGCTTTCTTTGATAACTCAGGGCAAAGTTTGCTAGTGCCGCACGGGAAGTACTTGTGAAAAAAAGCCCGTGACATATGGTAGCTGGTAAGAAAATAGTCAAGATTTGATCTGCGGACTTTGCAACCAGGATCGCAGAATGTGAATGCCTACTTATCGGACGATTTGTAGGGAAGAGACTAGGATTCAGTTTTGTCCAGTGTTTTAAAAATCGCTAGGCGCTGGGCGGGCGGCGAGCAGGTGCCTAGCGCCCAGGGGCCTAGGCGGGTGCCTAGGCGGGCGCCTAGGCGGTCTTAGGTTTTGTATTATTACTTTAATAATTTACAAAAGTTAAGCATAATACCTTATCAATTACAATCAATTTAATGCCAATATACATATGCAAAATTTAAAAACATGAAAAATTAACAATCGTCAACAAAATTTATTAAAACTCAAATGACTGTAGTTGGTCATGATGGGTACTTTATATAAATTTGAATTTGTGTACTCTTTTATTTTTCTTCAAATTGCATGAATAACCTCAGTTATGTTTGATAAAATCTACATTAGTAAAATTGGTACCGGCAGATCATTTGAAAATTCCATTAAGTAATCATCATTTGCTACATTTAGACATATACTGAATAAAAAACAATTAAATAGTTTATTTCTAAAAAATAGGGAAGAAAATAAAATAAGAACACAATTAGCCTTATTAAAAATTAAAAAATTTAAAAAAAATAAAATAAAATAAAAATCGCCCAGACCGCCTAGAGTCCGCCTAGACCCCGCCTAGATCCCGCCCATACCCGCCCAGACCCGCCTAGACCCGCCCAGACTGCCCAGAACCGCCCAGACAGCCCGCCCAGCCATTAATCTGGGCGGTTTTCCACCTTCTAGCGCCTAAGCGACCGCCTATGCCGATTTTTAGAACACTGATTTTGTCAAGGAATCACTAGCTAGACTATGAGGAACAAGGAACTTCGATATGAGTCTACATGGAGAAAAAACATTTGTATTCAACTTTAAAGAAGAGTCAGCTAGGAGTAAGGCGCTAGAAATAGGGTCTGTGCACATTGCTAGTCGCCTGTTTATCATTAGACAGTGGTCTTCTACCATGGATGAGGAAGCTGATACACTTACCACAGTTCCAATATGGGTGACACTAAAGAAAATTCCCTTGTTCTTGTGGAACCCAGAAGGTATCCAGCGGATAGCCAGCGCTATAGGAGTGCCTATCATGCTTGACAAAGCAACTGAAGAGGGGTCGAGGATGGCCTATGCAAGGGTTTGTGTTGAAGTGGAGGCTAGGAATACCTTGCCAAGAGAAATACCTGTTATGATTAATGAGGCAAAAATACGTATAGTAGAGGTGGAATATGCATGGATTCCAGCTAGGTGCAATACTTGCACTGTGTTTGGCCATTCAAGCCAGCAATGTACCAAAGTTGTCACCAATAGGACGACTTCGCACACAGTCTGGAGAGCAAAAGAGCGAGTTCATAATGTCAGCAGCCAGGACAATGAAGGATGGACTATCGCCAAGGGGCGCCATGCTTTCAAACCTAGGAGCAATGGCACTGTTGCTGCATCAAGTAGTGCAGGTACTGAGATCATGGAGAATAATGATATTGTTGTTGCATCAAGTAATGAGACCATGGAGAATAAGGATGCTCAAGTGGAGGTGGATAAAGATCAATTAGAAAACTATGACACAACCATTGGTACGGTTAATGAAGAAGCACACATTGGAACAGGACACAGGATGTAGGGTGATTCACTTCAGGGTGCTCCAGTGACACAGGATGCAGGGTGCTCTGTTTCAGAATGCAAGACGCAGGATTATTCAGCGAATTCACGGCCTGTTTCAGCCAACGTTACACTGGATGTTTCAGCCAATGCTGAAGTAGCAGCAGAGCCGGGTCTGTCTACCCCCATATCTAACTCAGAGGCAAACCCAATGCAAGTTGTGGAAGTGCTTCACGAACTCACTGGTATAGGCAGACAGGGGGAAGATCCAACAGCGCTCATGGATTGGCTATCACCCCAAGCCATTAATGCTTTGAATTCACAAATTGCACGAACAGGTAGTGATGCTTTGGTCACTGAAATTAAAAGCTTAATTGAAGCGGAAGCAACAAAGGTGGGGCAAACCACTATTGAAGAAGAGCATGAGGTCACCACAATACAACCTCCCACTGAATATGTTCCTCGAATGTCTTCTCGAAGCAAGAAGACAAATCCTAAATTCAGGTAACTGATGATGATAATACAAGTAGATTGCAAATGCTTATTAGAACCTTGTAGGGATGCTGGATCAGTGCTACCATTCCATGGTTTCTATTTCATGATTCATTGTGTTTCGTTTCTTTACGACGACTTCTCATACATCTTGGGGCCCACCTTAGATTTAAATCAGGTCATGAAAGTGATTAAAGGACTAATTGGTGATTATGAGGAAGAAAAGTTATGGCAGGTCTATCATGCAACCACTTTAGTAGCAGAACACTTTGCAAGGTTACTCCCCAACTTGGAGACGGTGATTCTAGAACTCATTAGGTTCTTTGTTGAAGATTTGAAGCAAGATTTTTGTTCTGTAGCTGATGTAATGAGTGAGCGTATAAGAGATTGTAATCTTTATTATCATCATCTTTTTTCATTAATATAAGGTTCGGGGATCCTAAATAACCCCAGCTCACTTTCCAAAAAAAAAACTACAGTAAATTACCAGCAGCAGCAGTAAATTAACACAGCAGCAGCAACAAACAATTTAACATTAACATATAATTTAACACAGCATCAGCTGCAAACAATTTAACAAAAAAATCTCTCTAAGCAGCACTCATCATCAGCTGAACCTTGAGGCTTGAGCACATTTGAGAAATGGATGGAAATATGACCTGCAATAAAACAAATGATCATTTAGTGCCAAAACAATAAAATTTGAAGTTGAAAGTCTTAAAATGGACCACTTTTAAGAGGTATTTGCTTCTAGTTCCAATTTGAGGTACAACTCTAATTACCATTAGAGCACCAAGAGTAAGCCCTAAGAATGGTTCTCAAATATGAAATAGAAAGCTATGTTTAACTTGTAGATTTCAAATACGGAGGAATGGTTCTCAAACATGGAAGAATGTAAGCTATGTTTAGTAAAGAAATGGACTATTTAGGAAAGCAATTACCTTTCAAGGCTTGGACTTTGGAGGCAACATCGGACCCTTTTCAACTTCTACATAATACATAATAGATAAAAGATATTAATTATTGTAAGATAAACAATATTAACAATTTAAATACTAAGTGTAAAAAATAAAAACCAATTACGTTTTTCAATAAATTAACACCCCTAGCAAAAATGCTAGGACACCAGGTTTTGTAACTATAGTGACGTGGCGTGATCTTGAAATAATGATGAAATCCTCAAAGTGTTTATGTGTATCTCGAGGCCGTAAAAACCCTTATCTAATAATGCCACATCATCCTGATTACAGAACCTAGTTGCAAAACCCGGTTCCCTAGTCTCACTCAATTTTGATAGGCTATATAATTCACGATTTTGTAAGTTATGTAGGATTATTATTATTATTATTATTAATAAATTATTATTATTAATTTTTTTAATACTTTTGCTCTTATTCTCCTTGCCATTTTAATATTCTTATTATTGTTTATATGTTTTGGAAAGAAATAAAGACTTACATGCAAAGATGAGCCAAAAACTGTAACTAACGATTTTGCAAAGATTTAAAATGCTATAATCCACAAATTTGTAAATTTTTTCCATATTTTGTTTTTAACGCTTTTGCTGCTATTCTCCACACCCGTTTATTTGTTTACAACTTTTTATTTATTTTGGATAGAAATCAACACTTTCATGAAAATAATGAGACAAAAATTGAATATAGCAAATTTTCAAAGGCTTATAATTCACAAATTGTAGTTTTTTTTTTATATATATTTCTAATTTAAAAAAAAATTCTAACTAAACCATAAAACACTAAACCACTAAATCTCTAAACCCCTAAAACCCTAAACCCAAATATCAAAACCCGAACCCCAAACCCCAAACTGCAAAACCTCAAAACTTCAAACCCCACACCACAAAACCTCAAAACTCCAAACCCCAAACCCCTAAAACCCTAACTCCCAAACCCCAAATTTTCAATGGGAATCCACAAATTTGTAATTTTTTCGATATTTCTTTTTTTGACGTTTTTCCTGCTATTCTCCACACCCGTTTATTATTTTTATTATTTTGGATAGAAATAAATATTTTAATGGAAAAGTGAGTAAACAATTGAATATTGTGATTTTGCACAATTTTGTAAGGCTGTAATCCACGATTTTTTAAGTTATGTTGGATTATTATTATTATTATTATTTTGTATAGAAATAAACAATTTAATGGAAAAGTGAGTAAACAATTGACTATTGCAATTTTGCACAATTTTGTAAAGTTGTAATCCACAATTTTGTAAGTTATGTTGGTTATATGTGTTAGATAGAAATAAAAACTTTCATGAAAAGATGAGTCGGAAACTGACACTAACGATTTTGCAAAATTTTAAAAGGCTATAATCTATAAATTGGTAGATTTTGTTATTATTTCATTTTTAACGTTTTTGTCGTTATTCTCCTCACCCATTTATTATTTTTATGATTCTTTATTTGTTTTGGATAGAAATAAACACCGTCATGGAAAGAATGGGACACAATTGCAAATTTACAAACTTTTTAAAGGCTAATTCACGATTTTTGAGGTTTTGATGGATAATTCGTTTTTTCCGCTTTTGCTCTGACTCACCATACCCTTTTAATTTTCTAATTAATCTTTATAGGTTTTGAATAGAAATAAATACTTTCATGAAAAAAATGAGATGGAAACTGGAATTTGCAATTTTGCAAAATTTTCAAAGGCTATACACAAATTTGTAGTTTTTTCGATTTTTTATTTTACGATTTCCTGTCATACTCCACACAAGTTAATTATTTTTACAATTGTTTATTTGTTTTGGATAGAATTAAACACTTTCATGGAAAGAATGAGACAAAAATTGAATATAGCGTATTTACAAAATTGTAAAGGCTTTAATCCACGATTTTGAAGTTTTGATGGATATTTTTTTTTGTTTTTTGCTATTGCTCCAATTCTCCATACTCGTTTAATTTTCTAATTATTCTTTATATGTTTTGGATAGAAATAAAGACTTAGTGGAAAAAAAATGAATCGAAAACTGAAATTAGCAATTTTGCAAAATTTTCCAATAATATAATCCACAAATTTGTTGTTTTTTTTATATTTTTTTAACGCTTTTGCTGCTATTCTCCACACCCGTTTATTATTTTTATGATTCTTTATTTGTTTTGGATATAAATAAACACCTTCCTGTAAATAATGAGACAAAAATTGAAAATAGAGACTTTACAAAATTTTAAAAGGCTTTAATCCCCGATTTTGGAAGTTTTGATAGATAATTCGTTTTTTTTTCGCTTTTGCTCTAATTCTCCATACCCGTTTAATTTTTCTAATTATTCGTCATATGTTTTAGAGAGAAAGAAAGGCTTTAATGGAAAAAAAATGAGCCGGAAACTAAAATTTGAAATTTTTTCAAAAACTATAATACATAAATTTGTAATTTTTTTGATATTTCTTTTTTTAACTTTCTCCTGCTACTCTCCACACCAGTTTATTGTTTTTACGATTATTGATTTGTTTTGGATAGAAATAAACACTTCATGGAAAGAATGAGAAAAAAAATTGAATATAACGATTATGGAAGTTTTGATGGATAATTTTTTTTTTTGCTTTTGCTTTTGCCCGAATTATCCATACTCGTTTAATTTCCTAATTATTCATTATATGTTTTGGATATAAATAAAGACTTTTGAAAAAAAAAATGAGCCGAAAACTTAAATTAACAATTTCACAAAATTTTCAAAGGCTATAATCCACAAATTTGTAGTTTTTTTTACATTTCTTTTTTTAATGATTTTGCTGCAATTCTCCACACCCGTTTATTATTTTTATGATTCTTTATTTGTTTTGGATAGAAATAAATACATTCATGGAAAGAATGAGACAAAAATTGGATATAGCGAATTTACAAAATTTTCAATTGTTATATTCCACAAATTTGTAGTTTTTTGGTATTTCCTTATAAAACCATTTCTTTCTTAAACCTAAAACTCTAAACCAAAATTTTGTTGCAAAGATTTAAAAGGCTATAATCCACAAATTTGTAGATTTTTTCAATATTTCATTTTTAACGCTTTTGCTGGTATTCTCCACATCCATTTATTATTTTTATGACTCTTTATTTGTTTTGGATAGAAATAAACACTTCCATGGAAATAATGAGACAAAAATTGAATATAGCGAATTTACAAAATTTTTAAAGGCTTATAATCCACAAATTTGTAGTTTTTTTTTTTAAAAAAAATTCCTGCTAGACCACTAAATCTCTAAACCCCTAAAGCCCTAAACTCCAAACTTGAAAACCGAAAATAGAACCCCAAGCACAAACCGCCTTTGTGCATTTGGAATTTACATAGCTGAGTGAGATTGCAAGTTTTGGCTTTTGGATAGTTGTTTGTAAAGGGTATTTTCCCCCTTTCTTAGTTAGACCTGACATAGTTTGGCAAACCATGCTAGTTTATTGTTTCGGGCATTGTTTGGGTACTTTAGGACAAGATTTAGTAGAACAAGAGGAAATTGGATTGGTGGGTTTGAAACTGCGAATAATTATTAGTGAGTTTAGGTATAGTTTTTGGATTTTGATTTTGGGTTTGGGTTTGATTAGTGGCGAAATTGGGTGCTCTTGATATCAGGTTGGTTGCTCTTCTTCTATTTTGTTTCTATTATGTGCATTTGTACACAAACAAGGGTGAAGTTATACTTGTTAAGGGAAACTTAAGTTCAAGGCTTTTGTTAAAGACAAGAAAGAATACTATGAAAAATACTTGTAATACATTTGAATAGTTTGTATTTTTGGTTTCTTAGGAAGTATAATTAGATAATATAATTCAAGTTTGGGGTTCTCAATAGTGACCTTTCATGGAGTTTATCAGAAACAGAACTCAATTGTATTATGTTTTGCTTAATTGAATGTCATATTTCTTATTAAGGCACTGTAAGCTAAGTTAGCTCACACAGAAATCAGTGTTTAAGAAAGACTATTAGATATGGATTTGTTTGGCTTGTTTAAACTACAGTTATTAGCTCAGAACTATGTTTTGCATACCCTAAGTTAATAGTGATGCTTGAGATGTGAATGGTTGATGAATATTAATGCATTGTGATAAATTTGGAGATTTGTATTATTATGCATATTGACTTGTTTATGCATTATGAAGAATTTGGATATTTGAATCAGGGAGTGACTTGATTGTCATGTTGTTATAGAGCATGATTAATGAATATGCTATGTTTTCCCCAAAAATGTGGGTGGATACTGTGGTTGATTTATTTATGATAGACAAAGAGTCACCATAAAAGAGTTCAAAATTTTAGTTGATTTTTTAATGCTCTTTTCCACAACTTCGAAAAAAAAATGTGAAAAGAAAAGAAAATTTTTGTATACAGACTTGTTTGTATACGTGTGATATGATTTTGGGTATGCAGACTTGCTTGCATATCGGTGCACCGTTCCATGTGAGTTCGGTTGTACGTGTAGATTTAGGAAATGCTTGTCATGGATCGAACTTCGGGTGAGATGACATGTTCCTCGAGGTGGCACCCCACTTGGAACATGTACGCTCTGAGTGGTTTCGAAGGCAAGGGAGGCACACTTGGGTGAGGTGTGTTCGACACAAGGAGAATAGTGCGATTGTGGAAAAGAAGCGAGATTTCTTTTTTGTGTATGTGCATGATTACCTTAAGGAATAAACTAAATGCTCATTCAACCATTTAATGAGAACTACATGTCTTCCTAAAGGTAGAAAATGTGTTTTGCTAATATTTCAATAATAGTCCAATATGACTATGAATTGTATCATTGTTTGAAAATAAATCACAATTGTGAGGACTGATAACTTAGAAATATTATCTGGTTGCTTTTAATTTTTTTTATGCAGGATGACAAGTCTACTCATATTTCTGCAGGTCAGACTTGCCATAGTCAATTTCTATAGTTAGGATGATAACACCTTTGCCTCATTGAGGAACTACCTGATGTGTGGTTGTTTATTGTTTTTGTTTATTTTGATGTTGTCATGTGTGGATTTATTGATTTTGGGATGAAGATTTCTCACACCAGCTTTATTGCTGACCCAAGTGAGCTTTTGCTTCTTGGGTACATTCCTTTGGGAATGTAGCCGATTAGCCTTTCAGGTTTAGAGACTTTTGAGCAGCGTTACCGGAGTTCGCTAGTGGGCTAGCAACGCCAGAGTCTTTCGGGTTAGAGTTTTAATTGTTTCAGTAATTTCATCATATTTTAGTTGTTGCTGTCATTTGTTTCTGTTGTTATTGAATTTTCACGTCCCGAGTTTTGGGGGAAACGGATAATTCTACATGGATTTTAGGATTTTCGTTTTCTTTGAAAATCGAGGCGTGACAATAAATATCCGTTTACAGCCCTTTGAGCCTTTAAATAAACTTTTTCTTTGCTAACCCCAACTCCATTACCTACTCCAGTTATGGAGTAATATCCCATATTATTTTTATCCTTACCCAATGTCTCTGAGAATGTGTATGGTTGATGTATTTTTGAAATGGGCAAATAAAAAGAGTTGAAATTAAATATTCCATGAATCCTCGGGACTGAAATATTTTATTGTGCAGAAGGGGAAAGCATGTCGTTGATCTTATAAAAGAAAGAGAAAAAAAAAAGATTGATGTTTCGAAGAAAAAGGAAAAAAATATATATGAAGAAGAATTTCGAAGGAAGAAAAATTAATGGTGTACAACATTGGTTTATTCTTCATAGCCCCACGTGTTTATTGAAGGGTGTATCCATTTTCAGAGAATTTTTTCGTATCCTTTTCCATTCTAGTTAGCCAAAATCTTAGCCTCATTACAACCTAATAAAGACCTAATTGATCTTAAGTAAAGGTCTGGTTCATAGATGTGGAGATTAAATAGACAAGAACTATAGTGTGTGATTCAATATTATCAAAATAATTGATATTCATGTCCATGAGATCATATTCATTTCATTCTTATATGTGAGATGTTTGTGTTTCCATAATTTATTCTCTTTCTCACATATAAACTGAGTGATAACTAACCAATCTCTGAGTGACAAGAGAGATTTGTAGTCGAAGCGTACTATTCAAATGTTATTTAGTCGTATCTTTACTGAGAAAAATAAAGTTATGTTGATAAGGCCATGCACACACACACACACTTCGAGTTGAGAATAATTGATGAAATTTATTTAACCGTTGGGTATTATTAAATTGTTGTTAGACTCTTTGATATATTATTGTGACACTGTTAATTGTTTTGTAGAATTTTTGGCAATCAGATGATTACTCTGAGGATAAAAGATATAGTGATCAAGTTACCATATTTTGAAAATTTATTGAGTCATAATGTTTGTGGGTAACATTTCTGAAAACCCTCACGAGACTATAATTCGTCCACTAAAGGTAATCTAGCGGTTTAAAGCCTTATTGCACGTTTAAGGTAAGTGCAACCGATGATTCCTGCGAAAGTGAGTTAGAATCTTATTTTTATTGTTTTGCTCGAGGACTAGCAAAATATAGATTTTGGGGTATTTGATATTCACATAATTATTACATAATAGGCGATGTATTCTCATAATGGGTCTTTATGCCACGTGGACGGTCATATTGATCGGTCTATTTTGATGTATCATCAACACATATGGTTGTCATGTTGTGAGTGTTCCATGATTCATGTTTTAGTGAAGGAAATGTTTGTGATACGTGATGCCATCGTGGCCTACGTGACAAGGCCTTACGGTTAATTGGGATTCCCTGCTCGTGGAGAATTGTCCATTAGGGTTTCCATGGTCACGGAGGATTCTCCATAATGCCTTGGGTCAATACCCATAAGTTACTTTAGTATTTGTCCTTCAAGTGACAATTATTTCACGCTATAAGGCTAATTGTTAGTCACCGATAGTAGTTTTTGGGTCTCCGACTAGTTGTTCTCGGGTCTCCAATCAGTTGTTGTCAGATCCATGACTACTTCATGAATGGTCAATCGAATCCGATCTACTAATTGATGACTTTAGTGTGACTATTGATTACAAGGTTGTATGTACAATATGAATTATCTCACTCGTCACACATCTCGATGCATGATAATATGTAAATCGATATACATGAAAGATGGGTCCACACAAAAAAAGGTAGATTAAAATGGAATTAATAGAAAAAATTAAAACGTGAAACATGGATTCGATCCTAAAGACCTGTAAAACACGGTTTGAAAATAGCAACAAGAATAACCAACACACCAAAGTCCCACACATTACAATAAATGGGACAAATAAATTTTTTTTTTTTTTTTTTAACAGTTAATCATAATTGGTATTGACACTCTATTTTGTTAGAACGAAGTTTACACCCACAAAAATCACTTTCTAATTAGTCAACCGTTAAAAGACTAAAATCTTCGCTAATCAATGTTTCTTTTTTACCAATGGTTATATTTTGCTTAGGGTATTTTGGATATTTACATCTGAGATTAGTAGGTAGAGTATGTTGGACATGTACAACACATTTAAGTGCGCTAGTGAAGACTTTGGCTTGACTAATTGGAAGGTGAATATACAAAAAGATTTCCCAAAATTTGGTATCCCTTATATTACAAATAACTTTTGGGGGGTGCCCTAGGCCATGCCTAGGGGGCTGCCAAGGGCCGGCCCTGTGTCTGGTACGGTGGAATCTCTTTTCCTGAGCTGAGCAATGCGACAATAGTTGGGCATTGGGTGTAGGAATTTGTTACTTGTGAGCTTGTGACCGCATGTGACCAATGAAATGGAACGGAAAAGGAATAAAACAAAACAGTTGGTTGGTTAAAACGGGGATCGTCAGTAACGTTCTCTTTTCTAGTACAGTGAGAAAAGACGGAAACGTTGATTTGAGAGAGAGAGGGGAAAGTGTGAAAATAATGGAGACGTACGAAACAAGTAAAAAAATCCATTCGTCCCCTGCTTCAATTATTGGGTGTTCGTGGAGAACAGCCAACTTACTTCTAGGATTTTTAACAAAAAAAAAAAAAAAAACACTATGAAATAAATTGAGATTCATTTCACTTCCCTGCCCTCCTCTCGTCTCGTCTTCTCGATAGCTAGCTCCTAGCTATTCCATTTGCGGTGGCGGAGTGGCGGCGAACCATCCATCCATGAGGAACATGATGTCCATTGCTACTACTCAGTTGTGTTTGGTGGTGGTTATTACTCTGCTACTTTTTCATTCATTTCAGGCAAGCAAACTCGCACTCCGATCTTACCTATCCTTTCTTTCTCCGTTATTTATTGTATTTTGTCGTCAAATTTCTTTCTTGCTGCCCCGCGATGGATGGATGAGTAGATGGCGGTTTCCCTAAACCTTCACCAGAGGAACCACATAACTAAAAGTGATTGATTGGTCTTAAATTATTCAACGCAACTTGTTAACTAATCAATACCTACATAAATGTGTAGTTGATGTTCTCGAAATAGAAACAGAAACAGAAATAAAGATTATCCCTGCATTTGAAACAACTGATAGTTATCCGTTATCCCTACTTCAGTTCAGTTCAGTTCAGTTCTATTTGCCAGGTAACAAACACTGAATTTTTAGACGACATTGAAATTT
Source organism: Berberis vulgaris (assembly GCA_963556465.1). Classification (NCBI taxonomy): domain Eukaryota; kingdom Viridiplantae; phylum Streptophyta; class Magnoliopsida; order Ranunculales; family Berberidaceae; genus Berberis; species Berberis vulgaris. The sequence goes on from OY747133.1 coordinate 85,491,524, forward strand.
CGCTTTTTCTAAGTGTGGAGGAAATGAGAGATGTTGGACTATCTCTCTCTATTGTATGTCTACAATTAACTCAACTTCCTCCATACCCTTACCCTTGTCTGTGTGCTCCTCCTGCAGGTGAATGCACTCAAACCAATTCCTCCAATCACCTCGTCTAACTCTGAGATACTCCAGGTATTACTGCTTCTCCACTCTGGATTTTTACTATCTTCACTCTGGATTTTGGATCTTTTTATCTCACTTCTCTCCGTCCACCCATATATCCATGCAGGACTCAATTATAACTCAGATACAGGCTGACCCAAATACTGGCTGGAGAGCTGCAAGAAGTTCCCGTTTTTCCAACTACACAGTGAGGCTGAAACTCTGCTTTTAATTTTTATTTTTTTTCCCTTACCACATATTAAGAATGACTTGCCAACATTAATTTCCTTTCTTCAATATAGGTTGCACAATTCAAGCATCTCCTTGGAGTGAAACCAACGCCTCAGAATCTTTTAGCCAACATTCCTGTAATTACCCATCCTAGATCACTCAAGTTACCTAAGCAATTTGATGCAAGAACGGCATGGTCTCAATGTAGCACCATTGGCAAAATACTTGGTTAGTTACCTCAACACATTTTTCTTTTTCTTTTTTATTCTTTTTACGATTTTCCAACTTCTCTCAGATGACAAGTGACTGACCACCTCCTTTATCTGCAAAACAAAACTGGTCTACCTTCAAACTCCCGCAAAAAAAAAAGATCAGGTAGTTCTTTTGCTTTTGACAATCACGCCTACTTACTGGAAAAGGTTTGCTTGGCCTTGCTTAAATTATATGCAGCTCAACCATTAGTACTTTGTCTATTATGTGCAAAATGCAGTCTTATTTAAGTGACTAAAGGAAGTGTGGTTGACTCAATGTTGATTTTAAGTGTAATTCTTTTGCTTTTGACAATCACGCCTACTTACTGGAAAAGGTTTGCTTGGCCTTGCTTAAATTATATGCAGCTCAACCATTAGTACTTTGTCTATTATGTACAAAATGCAGTCTTATTTAAGTGACTAAAGGAAGTGTGGTTGACTCAATGTTGATTTTATTGAGACTAAAATCCACTCGATTGTCCATGTGCCCTGACCAATTATCTAGATACGATTTTTTTTCTTCTCTAATGGCCTAAGCTTTTAGAGTATATGGCAATTTAACAACATATGGAGCAATGTTTCACTACTGAGGGGGAGTATTGACACTTCCCTACTTCATGGGCCTTGACCGATTGTCTATGTTGGATTTGCTCATCTAACAGCTTAAGCTTTTATAATAGATTAGTAGATTTTTTTTCCCTCGACATTTTTAAGGACTATAGTCTATCGTTGTCTTGATAATGTAAATTCTATGTTTGATGTATTCTATACACTCATAGGAGAAGCTGCTTATAACTTGAGCTAGGCTAAACACAGCTTTGATGTTTCTCAGTTTTGCTAATTGTGTGTGTCAATGGAGCAGGGGCACTGTGGTTCATGTTGGGCCTTTGGTGCAGTGGAGTCATTGTCTGATCGTTTCTGCATCCATTTCAGCATGGTAGGTTCCACTACTCATCATAAAACATGTTTCACTACTGAACATATTTAATAGGTTCGTGGATATTGGTGCAGAATATGTCCCTCTCTGTCAATGACCTCCTAGCTTGTTGTGGCTTTATGTGTGGAGATGGATGTGATGGGGGCTATCCTATTTCTGCATGGAAATACTTTGTCCGTCATGGTGTTGTCACGGAAGAGGTTCATCATTTTCTTATCTCCCTGTTACGTAATGTCCATTTCCATTCTAAATAGGCTGTGTTTGGTTTTAAAATAAAAATCCCAGGAAAAAAAAGAAAAGAAAAGAAAGAAAGAGGGTCGAGGAAGAAAAAGTGGGTGGTTAATTTAGCAAAGGTAGAAGGTGAGTAAAGCCCTTTTTGGTTTTCCACCAATATAACCTTTCCCATGAGTACAACTCATGGCTGAAGCTATAGCCTTAAAAATGTGGCTGAAGCAGTGGATGCATGAAAAATATACTAAATCTTGTATGGTATGCTTGGGGACAAGGATGCACGAATATGACACGCCATGCCAATTAGGCAATCTAAAAAAAAATAGGACAGCGACACATCACACTTTCTTTTTTTATGTCATAGGAATATAGACGATAATAATTCAATAAATAAAAAAGAATTTGAATAGGAAGGATGAGTAAGAAGTATGACAAGTAGAAAAAAACAAGAAAGAAAAAAGTAGAGAATGAGAAGGGGATAAAAGGAGAGAAAAAAGATGACACTATATTTGCAAGGAAAGAAAAGTAGAGAAAAAGGTAAAGTAGAGAAGAAGCAAAAGAGAGAAAGAATATGAAGCATAGATTACCTCTATGCTCTTAGTTGTCTTTTTATCGATCTCAAATATTCACTTTAGATACATTAATAACTTTAAAATTAGATGGTTATCCCACTAAAAAAAATTAAGTAAAACTGATTGTCGAGTCTTGACCGAGTTCTAGGTGTGTTGGAGGTGTCTTTGACACGTTGTTCACTTTGACCATGTGTCTAACACCTGCCAACACCTTAACTACGTGTCCGGCGCACATCAGAGGCGTGTTGAGCGAGTGCCAGTTTATGATACGTGTCGGACACACAGGTGCAACAACTTTTCCAAACAGTTTGTGCTTCCTAGCCTGGCATACAATTTATTTTGCCATGTTTACCTTAAATTTTCATAACCAACAACACCTAATAGTGAGGAGTGGGTTTGCGATGAACAGAGCCTTTTCATTTAGATGCCTCAATGGTTCTTCAGTCCACATCTTTCTTTTTGTTGGAAATCAACAACTAAAACAGTCAATCCCTTCAAAGATCTAGTGAAAAGAAAAAGGAGACTATGCTTTCTGCTATTGGAAACAGAAACACTCCATGCCTTGAGAAAAATTAAAGGGGAAAGTTTTGTAAAATATAAGAAATAAAAAATACAAATTCGAAAGTATTGATAAGCATAAAGAAAATTCAATAAAGCAAAACACAGATAACTTTCCATTGTTTTGTCGTGGAATCAAACAAAGGGGAAAGGTGTTCCATCATTATTTTGCACCCAACCAAATCAGATAGCAAACAAGTTGTTTGCATGGAAAAGACAACATTAAAAAGTAGTTTTAAGGCAAAGAGAATTCCATGAATGAAATTCAGCCGATTTGCAAGTATTTCCCTTATTTGTTCTCTTCAGTTCTTCACCTCTACAATCACATTGAGGCCTGTGTTATGACTCAAGTTATTAATGGCTTGTCATCTGGCAGTGTGATCCTTATTTTGATGACACTGGATGTTCTCATCCTGGTTGTGAACCTGCATATCCCACTCCAAGGTGTCACAAGAAGTGCCTAAAGAAGAAACAAATCTGGAAGGAATCAAAGCATTTTAGTGTCAGTGCTTACAGAATCAGTTCCAACCCTTATGATATTATGGCAGAAATCTATAAGAATGGTCCTGTCGAGGTCTCCTTCACTGTTTATGAGGTAAAACAAGATCGCCTCTTTTTTTCTTCTTTTTTTTCCTATTAAATGTGTTGAGCTTCCGGCGATTATGCATGGTTTCATTTTTCCTGTTTTCACAGTGACTTCAGTTACTGATTTTATTTCTTGAATCCCTTGCAGGATTTTGCTCATTACAAGTCTGGAATTTACAAACACGTTACAGGGGGAGTCATGGGAGGCCATGCTGTGAAACTGATAGGTTGGGGGACTTCTGATACTGGAGAAGATTATTGGGTATATCACTTTCTCAAAAATAAATAATATATACTGAACCGTTAAGTATCTTGACCTGAGATTTTTCATTGTTGCAGCTGCTGGCAAATCAATGGAATAGAAGCTGGGGTGATGTATGCTTTCTATGCACTTCTTTCACCATTAAAGGTCATGTTTCAATTTACTTTCCTTTCAAGTGACATTGCAATTATCTTTTTTTTTCCCACTGTAGGATGGTTACTTCAAGATCCGGAGAGGAAGAAATGAATGTGGAATTGAAGATGATGTTGTTGCTGGTCTACCTTCCTCCAAGAACTTGATTAGGAAGTTTTCTGGTATGGATGGAGGGAGTGATGTGTGAATATGATTGTTAATATTATTTACTGGTATTAATATTTATCTTTTTGTTAAGAACTGATGAGAATAATTGCAACTATTTGGTTGGGTGTAAGAAATTAAACTTGGCAATGAAGCCATCATATTGATTAGGAAGTTGCTAGTATGGATGGAGTGATCTATAACTGGGATTGTAATTATATTATTACTATATTGATTAGGAAGTTGTCTGGTGTTAGTGTAACCATTTGGTTGGGTATAAGGAAACAAACTTGGCAATGAAACCATGACAGTTAAGGTTTGTGTACTGTTATCCCTTGTGCATATACAATTTATAATTAGAATTGTCTAGTTCCCATGTGATATACCAGTTTCTTGAATGTTAATGATAGCAAAGCTTTTGTAAACAAATCTACAAGATTGTAAATGAAACGTATTTGCTAAACATTTTTTCCTATCAATACTCACGTCAAACATACAAGATACATTATCTACACAAATCACTAGATTGTGATAGGCGGCAGTATTTCATATTTCATATATGGTGAATCATTGATGCCAACAGTAGCCAGGTTGATTGGCTAAGGCTATGGAACCTCTTATTTTACGTAACCCTGTTAGGCATAATACATGCTAGCCCTTAAGCAGGAGGAGCTCTACTGGATTCAGAAATCAGGGGAAAAGGAGTTCAAGGAGGATGATGCATGCTCTAAATATTTTTTTTGCATCTGCTAAATCAAAACAAGAAAGAAGGGCCATCTTGCGCATCACATTACCTTATGGGAGGGAAATTTTTGAAGAAGCAAATGAGTACTTTCATAGCCCCAAAGGGTTCCCGTGGAGGACTGATTTGCTTGGTTTCATTTCGGAGATCATCTCTACCTCTAGATGTGATGACTTAGCTAAAAGCCCTACTATGAAATAAGTTAAACATGTCGTCTTTGACATTCCAAAAAATAGTACGCCAAGTCTAGATGGTTTTACTGCTGGTTTTTTTCAGACTTGCTGCGAGATGGTGGGTTTAGATATATGGGAACCAGTGGTACAATTTTTTTAATTTAAGGCTCTCCCTTGTCCCTTCTGCTTTCTCAGCAAATTTGATTGCTTTGATACCTAAAAAGGAGGATTCGAGATCTTTTTCAAACTTTCGCCCTATTAGCCTTTGCAATGTGATTTATAAAATTTTCAGCAAAATTATTTGCAATAGATTAAAAATGTTATTGCCAGATATGGTGGCCCAAGAGCGGGGGGCATTTGTGATAGGAAAGTCTATTGTGGAGAATATTGGTCTGGCACGGGAGATGGTCAGAGATATCCACAAAAAGGCCTTTGGAGGTAATGTGGTGCTTAAGATTGACAAGGAAAAAGCCTACGGCCGACTAGAATGGAATTTTCTTTTTTCGGTTCTCAAAAGGTTTGATTTTAACAACAGAGTCTGCCATATTATTTTCAATTGTATAGCTAATTGGGGTTTTTCAGTACTGTTGCAAGGAGTTTACAAGGGTTATTTTAAATCTTCTAGAGGACTGAGACAAAGAGATCTTCTTTCGCCTTTATTATTGATTATTGCTTCTGAGGTCTTGAGCAGGGGACTAAAAGTGGTTTTTAATAAAGGAAAAATAAGTTTTTACTATATGCCTAGAGACTGTAGGACTATTACTCACCTTCTGTATGCAGATGATACGTTAATATTTTAGAACAGTAGAAAATCTTCAGTTTTAGGGTGCATGGCATTTTTTGAGAGATACTACAACGCCTTAGGTAAAAAAAATCAATGCAGGGAAGAGCTCTTTTATGTTGGAGGTAAAGGCTATGGCGGAGAGAGTAGTGGTTATGAAGACGTTTACATGATTTCAATATAAAGGGTCGCCCATGAAATATTTAGGGGTTCCTATTTTTCAAGGTAGAAGTAAAATATCTTACTTTGAAGAATTGATTAACAAAATCCAAAGGCGTATTCAGGGGTTGGAAGGCAAAACTCTTATCCCCAGGGGTTAGGCTGATTTTGACAAAGCATGTCCTCAGTTCTATCCCAATTTATACCTTAAGTGTTATGTGTGTGCCTAAGAAAGTTTTGACTAGAATTCAAAGTCTACTAGTGGGTTTTTTCTGGGGAGATTGTGAAGGTAGGCTGAGAAAGAAATGGGCGTCCCGGGACAAGATTTGTATGCCACGGGTTGAAGGAGGTTTGGGTGTTAGAAATTTGTCAGTGGTGATTAAGGCTTTTCGAGTTAAGGCTCTGTGGAACCTTCTTAATTCGAACTCTTTATGGGAAAATTTCATGAGAAGGGAATACTGAAAACCTAGAGTTCCTTTCAGCAGTCAATTAGATAAATGTGGAGCATCTCCCTTTATGAAAGAGGTCTTGATGTGCAAATCCGTGGTGATGAGCAACTTAGTTTGGTGTATTGGCAAAAGCAATTCCAGCTTCTTCGTAGAATATTGGAATTTAGTGGCTACGTTTAGAAGGTCGGATGAATTAGTCAGTCAGGGAATATGGCCTACTGTTAGGGAAGTGAAGAATGGCGATTTCAAATTGATTAATCATGATCTTAGAGAACTGGCTCGAAGTCTTTTTGCGGACAGATTTCGTGGTAAGAAACATTGTGATGATCTTTGTGTGTGGACTCCAGATTCAGATGGACTTTTCAGTATTCAGACTGCTTATGAGTTGTTAAGAAATAAGGGGGTAAAGAAACAGTTAAGTAAAAAGATTTGACAACCTATCCTACCTTCTAGAATTTTTGTTTTTGTGTGGAAATAAATGCGGATGGGTGTCCCAATAGATGGGGAGCTTCACAGGTGCGGTTTTAGCTTAGCCTCGAGATGTAGATGCGGTGACTGGCCTAATACGAATCATTTAGTTTTGGATGGTAAGCTTGCTTCTAATGTGTGGAGGCATTTTGAGGGTATCTTTGATGTTCATATAAGAAGACCTGTAAAGATTTCTACAGTTTAGTCAGTATGGTTCAAAAGAGCAAAAGTGAATTCTCAAGTAGGTGTGTTATACTTTCTTACCCGTATGTTTATTATATGGGAAATTCGAAAACAAAGGTGTAAGTGTGTCTATGAGGATGGTTTTTCAAATTATGCCTTTGCGATTTTAAATGTTAGGCGCTGCTTGAGATTAGCGAACTCTTTTATTTCCCCTAAACAATTAGTGCTAACAAGGTTCATTTGGGGGCTTAGGGGCTTCATGTTGATCCGCTTAAAAGTAAGGAGGAAATAATTGTTTAGTGGCTTTTGTGGCACAAAATGTTGATGGCTCGACAGTTGGTTTTTTATGAAGGCGCGAACAATAGAGTTGAGGCTTTGGCACTTTTAGAAGGTTTGCGTTTATGTCTTACAATGGGGTTATAAGAAAAGAAAGTAATTGTCCAAATGGATTCGAATTTGGCTTGTGGTTGGTTTAGGGAGGTTTATAAAATTCCTTGGCAATTGAAAATATCTGGATTGACATTAAAGATCTAGATAAACAAATGGTGTAATTTGCAAGCACATCTTCAGAGAGGCTAACGCGGTGGCGGATAGGGCGCAGAAAGAGGAGAGGGTAGTTTCCTTTGGTTCGAATGACCTTTCGAAGAAGTTGGCGGGATTGGTTTTGTTGGATAGTTGTCACACAGCCAAGGGCAGAGCCAAGATTTTTTTTTTGTAAGGGTGGGGGGCAAAAAAAAAAATTATAAATATTTTGAGCTTGTTTCTTACGAAGAAAAAAAAAAAAAAAAAGATTATTCTATTGATCATTTTGAAAAAAAAACACTTATCGTATAAGTTGCGTCTTTTTTTTCCTTCTTTCAAAGATGTAAAATTATCAATCATAATAATTTGCTAATAATAATTGCCAAGCAAATAACTAATCCTCTTATCAATACACTGCCAATATACCAAAATTTTGATTTTCAAAGAGGTTTTTTCCTTACAATATCCTTACTCAAGATAGGCATAAGCATCACCAAATTTATGTGTCTTAAAACGATGATAAGTAGACGTATACCAACTTAACCAATATCTCCGTAAGAGCCCCAAATAGTTTAACATAGCTACATGTAGATAGTGGTGAAAAATGGGTTTGATTTCATAAGAAAATAATTGGGTGAACATGAGGTAATATTGATTGCTAGCAAGTGTTTGGATGAAATTGAAATCGATAACAGTGTTGCACTAGTATTAGAGGGTAAATTACATTTTCCATAGATCCAACAATGAGTAAGACCCAAATCTAGTGATCAAATATGGATTTTTCGTACAACTGATTTGTTGTTTATAAAAATATATTATTGGAAATGAATTAGTACATGGGGGGAGGGGGGTGTTAATTTCAGGTGAGGCATGCTATTAAAAATATTTTGTGAGACCTACATTACCCTAAGGCTCAAGGTGGCTCCCCCATGACCCAGCTTATATTCGACATGATAATTCTAATTTGATTGATGGATTTTATCCTGATTCTGGTAGCTTAGGAATTGGGTGGGCTAGGAGGTATGTATATAGAGGTGAAGAATGGATTCTTGTTTCCTCGCTGGTTTCCTCGCTGGATTTTAGTCCCCTCGCTGGTTTCCTCGACATTTAGAATTCCCCTTCTTCAAATACAAGACGGGAACGGTGACTCTTTTGGTCGTTTTTGGCTCTGTTTTGGACCCTTTATATTGGGCGTGGCTGCTAGAGTGGAGGGAGAGCAGTTGGGTGCAGCAGAACAACGTGCTTTTGAGAGGCTTTCGGACGAGAGGGAGCTGTCATGAAGAAGGTGAAACAGGCCGGAGATTTATGCAGGATGTGGAGCAGCTTGGTTGGGCATACATGATGTGCAGCAGACGCAGAGCAGAGTGTTACAGCAGTCCGTTGCAGTGAAGTATTGTCCCTGTATTATTAGGCGGTGGGCGGGCGGTGAGTAGGTGTCTAAAACTGCCTAGCGCTCAAGGGCCTAGACGGGCGCCTAGGCAGTTTTAGGTTTTGTAATATAACTTTAATAATTTACAAAAGTTAAGCATAATACCTTATCAATTACATCCAATTTAATACCAAGATACATATGTAAAATTTATAAATATGAAAAATTAACAATCGTGAACAAAATTTATTAAAACTCAAATAACTGAAGTTGGTCATGATGGGTACTTTATACAAAGTTGAATTTGTGAAAAATATTCAAACTTACTCTTTTATTTTATTTTTTCAAATTGCATAAATGACCTCAGTCATATTTGATAAAGTCTACATTACTAAAATTGGTACCGACAGATCCTTTGAGAATTTCATTAAGTATTCATCAATTGCTACATTAAGACATATACTAAATAAAAAATAATTAAATTGTTTTCTTCCAAAAAATAGGAAAGAAAAATAAAATAAGAACACAATCAGCTTTATTTAAAAGAAAAACTCGCTCAGACTGCCTAGACCCCGTCCAGACTGTCTAAATTACTCGGAACCCACCTAGGCGCCTACTCGATTTTTCACCCCACCCAACCATTAATTTGAGCGTTTCTCTAACACCTAGATGATCGCCTTGGCCATTTTTTAGAACAATGGTATTAGTAGCAGGTCACAGGAAAAATGCAAAATTTTGGGATTGTTGGCATGTCCCAGTTGATGGTATAATATTGTTTATTTGTTATTCACTGGCAAAAGTTCATATGCTATGTTCTCATTGCTTATCAAGTATTTTGGTTTTTAAGTCTTCCTCCTTGGTGAAGTGAATAAGTCCTCTATCTCTCTTGGTGAGATAGGCCTAGACCATTCTTGGTGAATAAGGACTACTTTCTTGGTTACTGGCCTTCTTCACCCTTCCAGAACATGTAGTCTAACTTTGTAGGTTTTTTTTTTTTTTTGTAAGGGCTAGGCCCTAGGTTTTGTTTTCATTATTTGTTTTTGGTTTGTAAGGGCTGAGCCTTAGGATTTCTATTCACTATTTTGGTGTTTTAGGCCTAGTCCCCTGATTTGTTTTTTGTAGTTGTCTTTTATCGAGTAAAGTTGTAATGCATCCCCTACAAAATCTTTTGATTTAATAATTAAGGTTTGGCAACCCATAGGCGACTTGCGATCGATATCTACCAGCGGCATGGGATGGAAAGGTTCAAGGAAAAAAAAAAATCATTGACCTTGAGGGATACATCCACAATTTGTCGCCTGGGGCAAATGAGCGTAGTTGGAGGATAACGTCACAAAATCTACCTGGCAAGTAACCAAGGATAGTATTACTGTATCATTAACATTCAATATTTGTAAATAGCATCATAAGGTTTAAAGACAGCAACATACAGACATGCCCTACAAGTGAAATGCTAACCTACCCTAAGCTCTTCTTCCCAAACTCTCATTCTCTCCTCCACTCCATTTTCTCCATAATGAAAAAAACAAGTTCATTGAACCCCAAAAAATCTATACCCATACACCATCATTTGGCCAACCATGGTATCCGAGTGTCTCATCCTCCTCTGTAGGACTAAAATGATCTTAATAAACAAAAAACTAAAGAAATAAACCATCATAAATGATGCATATGGTACTCAGTGGAGCTTTGCTAGGAAAGAAAGTTTTGGATTAAACACCCGAAGAAGGTAAAAGGTGCAACCAGAAAATTTTTCATATTAACAACCTATTGCATTGTTTATTTAAAAGAAAAAGTATTGTTTATTTGACTGATTAAAATACCCATGGAGTTTTGCAGGCACTGTACAAACGAGTGAATTTCACCCAAAGGAAACCTTCGAAACTTGCAAACATGGAGTCCAATTAATGCTGGAGGGAAGTTCAGAATCGGTCAATCAACCTTTGTTTTTCTTGAAAGATGAAAGCTTTTTAATTCGTCCATATATGTGAAGCACAGGTTGATTTTAGACTGTCAACATCTCCACCTGATAATCACCTCTAAATCCCCAGCAGTCGCTTAATCTGTCACCGGTGGTCATCTGCAGCGGGAACCTCGGCTGGGTAACCAGACAAATCCATGTTGATGAGTGTCATATCACATGGCTCTGCTAATGGGGAACAACATACTGTATCAACTAATGGGGAAGGTTTCAGTGCTTCCCCCAGATTCATGGGACTGCTAGCACCAGAGGAGAGGCTGGAGAGCTGTGTATCATCGAAGTCAATTTTATTCCCCAACGAGTGTCTGTTCCTTCTTACAGTATCCATCTCCTGACCAGTTGGCACAAATGTCCGTGATCTGTACTTTGTTGCTCCTTCATCGCCATCATTGTTGTTGTAGAGTACATATTCATGATAAGTAGGAGCGAACTGTAAGAAGAGAGATGTATGATCAAGCACCGTAACAGCTAAGGAATCAATTTTGTTGACTAATTTAAAAAATAAATAAATAAATAAATAAAGTGCACGTAGTTCACCTGGTGAACCATGTCATGATACAAGTCATTTAACTTCAAAGCATGGCCAAGGCTTCCAGTCAATCCACCAGAGACACCAATGTTTGCAACTGCATACTCTACGTATGGAAATGCATAAAGATGACCTGCAGCTGCAATAAGCATCTCCACACATATTATTGAATTTTGAAGATCTGCAGCTTCCTCCGCATCTTTTATAAATCCAGACTTAGCAGCAAGAAAAACTAAAACACCCTGGAAAAAAAAATGGAGTCTATTTGTAAATTATGAATAAATTATGAATACAAGTTCTGTTTGTTATTAAGCACCAGGAATCTTAAAATTAGAATATTGGAATTTCAAGCAATCAGACTGTACCTGCCAATATGTCAGAAAAACAACTGATTTAATCATTACGAACTTCGGTACTGGATTGAATGGACGAAGCAAATCTCTACATGCCACGTAAAACAAGACCAGGGCATACAGCGCCATCGTGTATGATACTGTATAAAAGATGGTGATATACAGGTATGCTTGATCTGCACTAAAATTTCCATCTTTGTATTTCCCTTTGGCATAAAGTATGAATGTAACAGCAACTAAAACGGGTTTCAGGATCACAAACTGCAAACCACCTTGCTTGCATCTCCGTATGAAACGGCTGTATAGACAAAATGTGAGCAGCAAGCATTTTCTTATGTCATAGATGCCAACTTATGTGGAACTTTATGTTAAACTGTTAACAATTGGATCAGAAATTTTAAGACGAGAATTAATTATATACAGCTCACCCGTCCAAAGGAATAGGCGGGAAACAACATGTTGTCAAACACCACGAAGGCTTCAGAATCCTGCCACTTAGACTTATAACAACAGCTCCTGGACCACCCACCCAAGCCAAGCAAAGTGACAAGAAATTGTAAATGACCCAAGCTTCATACCTAGAACATGATTGGTATTTAATAGTTTGTACAACACAGCATAAAAGTTGAATAAATATTTGAAACTCAGTTGATACTCAAGCTTCTTTGATTTCATTCAATTGTTGTTCGTTCGCTAGGATTTACATAATGAAATTATGAAATCGACCAATTAACTGAAGGTGTAAATTGGCATGCCTCGCTACCACAATCATGTGTGCTCAATCACAAACTCAGAAATATTTGAGAACTAGCAGTATAAGGTGAACTTTTAATATAATAGCTGATGTTGGAGCTCTGTATATAAGAAGTCAGTCATAGCAAGCTAACAATCCGAAACCATCTAAAAATTAAATTTCTAAAGGCATCTCAACATAATAGAAATTTCATAAGACTAGTAGAAATCCTAGATAAGTAAAAAAATATACAAAAGCAACATTGAATATAAAATCATTGACTCGTAAGGCGAACAATTTACAAAATTGTTTGGACTTGGAAATAACAAAACAGGAAACAAATTTTGGAAATCCTAAAAAACAGCAACATTTAAGGACATATAGTGTCCTTCTACATCATTTCCCATCTCATGAGCACCTTGCTTAATAGCTTAAGTAAGCATGTTCTAATTCATTAATAATACACGGGAAGCGCCTCCAGTTCAGTATTTGGACCGAATTATACAACTTATCTACATACTTCTAGATATAGAACCAAGTTGCAAACACTCATTTCAGGTAGTCCTTGCACATGTTGCTGCCAAGGCCGATCGTAAGAGTTTAAAGGCCCTTTACGAAGACTAAAACTGAGCACTTTTCACACAATAAATTCACACAATAAAAATTATATGTTTTATTTGAGGAGGGGCGGGATCCCAAATGAACTGGCCTAAGAGTTTAATTTACAATAAAACTAAGGGGGTCCTAGATGAACACTCAAAACGTTTTTACATTTTTTCCTAACGTGCTAGTATCTATTTATTTAATGCATATATGTATTTACCAAAAGCAATTGAATTTTGGGGCATTTCAGATTTGGGAGTCCTTTTCACGTACTAAGCAAAACTAAATATTTTATTTCAATGTGTATGTGTTTATTATAAATAATTAAGGGGAACTATGGATTTGAGGCCCTTTTTCATAAAGGGAGACTAAATAAATGTGTTTTAAAAATATATAAAATTATATCATCTTCCATCAAGGAGTAACTTGAACCTATGCCTTTCTCAAAAAAAAAAAAAAAAAAATATATATATATATATATATATATATATAATTGAAAAATGTATCGTAGGGAGTAGTAACTAAACCTACAACCTTCTCTAAAAGTTAAGAATGATGACCATTGAGACTATCCACTCTTTTTAATATATAAAATGTCAAAAATCGTAGCAAAAAAAATCAAATTGAGGCCCCTTGGGTTCGGGGGCCTGTGCGATTGAGCCTACTGCACATGCCCAGGCCGTGACTAGTTGCTGCTAAAGATGCATGCTTGCTTGGGCCAACTTACTATAAATTCCTTCAACCCCCAACAACTTTCTCAAGTTTAAAGTTTGCATCCGCTATACTCAAAACATAAAATTTACATCAACATAGTGACGTATTATAAAATTTACATCAACAATAGTTAATTAGTAGAAAAGCAAATAAACAATTATTGTTGAATCTTGGTTCTCAACAAATAACAACTGAACACACATTTGTCCTTTCCTCCTCAAACTACTCGGAGCATCATAGCATACATCTCTACTACATAGCATAAAACACCAAACTCCATAAACATACTCTTAAACTCGAAGCCAATTCGTTTATCAACGCCACCTAAACCAATTACATAGAGGTCCATTTATATACCTTGAAGCAGAGTCTTGAAACCAAAATTAAAATCGTATTCATAGTGGTGACTAATGCTCAGATTGGCACAAAGCTTTTTAACCATCTTGCCTTCGAATTGTCTCTCGTTATCGCTGACCAATGTTTTCGGTATTCCAAACGTGCAGATGATAGACTTTCTGAGGAAATTCTCAATCTGGTTCTCTCCCATCTTGGAGAGTGGTTCTACTTCTATCCATTTGGTAAAGTAGTCGACGAACACGAGGAGAAATTTCTTCTTCTCGGAGATGGAGAATGGGCCTACGATGTACATCCCTCACTGTGCAAAGGGTCATGGACTGGTCATTGGGATCAAGTTTTGTGCAGGCATATGCATGTGCGGGACGTACCTCTGACACTATCACATTTGCGAACCAAATCTTTAGCTTCATGTTGCATCTTAGGCCAGTAGTATCCCAGTGTGAGGTCCTTGTGGGCCGATGTCCTTCCTCCGGGGTGGCTCCCATAGATTCCTCCATGGATTTATCAAAGGACATAGTCTGCCTCGTAGGGAGTCAGGTACTAGAGCATTGGGTCAGTCGTTGATCTTCTGTACAACCTGTCGTTAAGAAGTGTGTACCATACCTCCTCGTTCTTCAGCTTACGAGCTTCCAACTTTTCTGCTAGGAGGACTCCATATTTTATGTAGTTCATTAGGGTACTCTTCCAGCTAATATCCTCACTTGTGGGGAAAGTCTCGTGGAGTCCCTTATCCTCTAGAGCCGATTTCTTTTGAAACTCTAGAAGTCTGTCGGAGTTGACTGTTGCGGACAAGGTCATCTTAGCCAGAGTGTCAGCTTCCTCATTATCTCTTGGAACAGCGACAGAGTATAATTTTATTAAACCCTTTCTTGATGTTGATTGATTTTTCACAATAGGCCAACATCTGAGGGTCTTTAGCGTTGAATTCACCATTCACTTGGTTAACCACCAGTAGGGAGTCGCTGTGATTTCTTCTACTCCGATCCCTCTAGCCAATTTTAACCAGACTATAAGGGCCTCGTATTTCGTTTCATTGTTTGAAGCGCTCGACAATGAAGTCCGCTAGTGTTTGGGCCTTGATGGTTGTTTTTGGAACATAATGGATATCAAACTATCCCAACTCTACTGACCATTCCCCTTGATAGTTCTGGCTTGTGCAATACTAACCGGAGTACTCAGTAAGATTGTTATTGAGTGAGCTTGGAAGTAAGGCCTTAGTTTTCTGGAGGAGGTCACCAGCATAAGGCCAATTTTCCCATTTTAGGGTGGTTGACTTATGCACCATCGATAGTCTTCCTGACGTAGTATACAGGTTTTTGTTTCCCCTTCTCTTTTCGGATTAGGGCCGAACTAACGGCGTGCTCTGAGACAGAGAGGTATAAGTAGTGTCTCTTCCGGAATGGGTTTCAAGAGCAGTTATTTGCTTCCCATGTACGCCTTGAGATCTTGGAAAGCTTGTTCGCATTGTTCACCCCACTGGAATTCTTTATTCTCTTTTAGAATCTTGAATAACGGAAGGCATCTATTTGAAGATTTGGAGATGAACCTATTCAGGGCAGCTACCCTCCCAATCAGGCTCTGAACTCCCTTGATGTTTGTAGGTGATCTCATGTCGAAAACAGCCTAAATTTGTTTGGGGTCGGCCTCTAACCCCTTCGATTGACTATGTACCCAGGAATTTTCATGATTGGACCCCAAAGGTGCACTGTTGTAGGTTGAGCTTCATTCGTTATTTGCGGAGTTGAGAGAAGGCTTCTTGGAGGTCCGCAAAGTGGTTGAGACTACAGACAGCAACATGTCGATATAAACTTCCATTGTCTTTCCAATTTGTCCTTTGAACATGAGATTCACCAACCATTGGTATGTGTCCCTCGCATTTTTCAACCTGAATGACATCACCCGGTAATAGTATATACCCACATTCGTTATGAAGAAGATTTTCTCCTAATTCAGTCGGTGCATGTTGATTTGATTGTAACCAGAGTAAGCGTCCAAGAAACTGAGAAGGTTGTCTCCGAATATTGCATCGACGATGTGCTTTATTCGAGGCAGTGGAAAATTGTTTCTTGGACAGGCCTTGTTGAGATCCATGTAGTCTATGCATTCTCCACTTCCCATTTTTTCTTTTTTACCAAGACCGTGTTTGTCAGCCAGTCTTGGTAACGTGACTCCCTTATCATGTCGGCGTTCAGTAACATTTGCACTTCCTCGTTAATGGCCTGCTTGTGCTCGGGCGCCACTGGCCTTCTCTTTTGCCTGACAGGCCTTAAGTACAGATTGACAATCAATCGGTGTGTGATTATGGATGGGTCAATTCTCACTATATCCATTGTCCAAGCGGATACCTCCTGGTTTTCTTTTAAAAGTGTAGCTAATTGGTCTGCTAGTGTCATGTTAAGGTTAGAGTCTATCTGGTCGACTTTAGTTTTAGTCGGATTGTCTAGGTATACGTTGACGGACTCTTCCTCCAGCTGCCCAGCATTTGGTCTTCCCCTCGGGTTGGAAAGAGGTTCGTCGTCCGAAAGCAGATAGGGGCTTCCTACATCCGAACTTGGGGCCTCCTCATCCGGATCCCTTGGTTCGAACTGTTGATTTTTTTTCTCCTGATTGCCTGGCTGCAACGTAATGACATTCTAGAGCAGTAGTCTAGACTTCTTTGATTGTTCCTACTTCACTATCTGCAGAGTACTTGAGACATCTGCACTTGAGACACTGGTGCTGCATGGAAACCACCACCTCCATGTGGTGTAGCCAAGGTCGGCCTAAGATCACATTATACTCAGAGGGGGAGTCTACGACCGAGAACTGTCATCAAGATCTTTTGCAAATCTGAATACCCTACGATTACCGACAACTTAATCGTTCCAACCGGGTAGCAGTTTTTCCCATTGAAGCCGAACATGGCTTGGTTGGCAGGTGTCAGCTCTTCTTCCTTTCGGCTGCATCCTGCGGAACACGTCTAGAAACAAAACATTGGTGGAGCTACCTATGTCCACCAGTGACCTCTTTACTTCCCTTTTTGCTATCCCCACCAAGATAACCAGGGCGTCATTATAGGGGAAGCATATTCTCCTCATGTCCCGCTCCGTGACTGTCAGGCTCAGAGCTATTCTTTCTCCTAAGATATGTTGAACAAGATGATCCTTGTAGTCGTCCCATACCGATCTTTTCAGTGAATGGTTGGAGTGTTCCCTGTTCTTGTTCGATATGTGAAGGATACACATGACATCGGAGTCCTCTCTTTAGTGTCATGTACAAATTCCTCTTTTTATTTTCTTCGGGGTTGCATGTCCCCAAAGCCTGCAAACTCCCTCAACCGTCCTTTCTTGGCTCAATTTTGGATCTCGTTCCTAAGACTTTTGTAGTCTTGGGTGTTGTGACATATCTCCTGAAGTTTTGAAGGATTTCCCCTGAGCTTCGATGGCCATTTGATACCTTCCCAATTTTTTCATGGTGGATAGGATATCGGATAGACTGGAACTTAGCAGAGTGTAATAGTGATATTTGGAATTGCTGGTCTTGTCACACTTTGTTTGGCCGGAGCCAGCCTGGTTGTCACTCCAT
This sequence comes from Berberis vulgaris, assembly GCA_963556465.1. Classification (NCBI taxonomy): domain Eukaryota; kingdom Viridiplantae; phylum Streptophyta; class Magnoliopsida; order Ranunculales; family Berberidaceae; genus Berberis; species Berberis vulgaris. The sequence goes on from OY747133.1 coordinate 85,509,272, forward strand.
TTTCTCTTGGAGCTATCTTCCACCTTGTCTTTGTCTCTATCCCTGGTTTTGGAAGAGCACTTGGTCTTGTCTCTTCTCCTTTTCTGACTGCTTTTGTGCACTTTTCAACATATGTTGTCTGTTGAGGGTTCCAGTGTGAGGAAGTTATAGAATTGTTCTCTCCTGAGGCCGAAAATGAAGGCAGTGACAAAGGCGTCGTCGCTGCAACCATCGATCAGTGTCAACTCATCATTGAAACGAGTCACATATTCCTTGAGGGTTTCGCCATTCTTTTGATTCATGCTGGGCAGATGATGGGAGTTCTTTCCTGATCTGTCACGCTTGTCGAGATATGAATGAAATGGTGCTCCACAAGGGCATCTAAGAATTCATTTTCAAAGCAATAAGAAAGTCTTTGAATGATTATCAAGGGCTCTAGTTCATCTATTGATCTAACTAAATAAGAAAACCAAGGGCAGGCTAGATTAGTAATCATCTCGATGGGAATTTCCCTGTCTTGCATTTTTTCTATGGTAGATTGTGTTATTGATCGTATCTCGTGGATGTCAACTGTTACCATGCGTGGATGAATTTCATGCCCTGAATTTCGAGAAATTGATTATCTTACGACGATATTAGGATTTCGCTTTCTCGAAAATCAGGGCGTGATAGTTCTGACCTTTTCGGATTAATAACGAAATTCACCAATCGAATCAATTGGAACGAATCGGGTGATGAATGGCTTCACCAGAACCTGGAACGAGTTGATGGATCTTGTCTGAAGGCTGTGGAACCAGGACAGTGCAGCTGGTAGGGAAAGTTCGGCACTGAATCACTTCTGAACTTTCCTTTAGTGCCATCGCGTGGTGGTAATGGCGTAGGTGATCTAACGAACCTGTGGTTTCGTCATAGAATTTGAATTTTTCGATAGAGGGGCGTTCATGATTTGCTCAGAGAAGGGTGGGACTATGAGATTGTACATGACGTCTAGATTGGTCGCCCCCAATTGAAGTGGGTTTTTTACTACGATCTTGTCTATCCTTGGGGCATGGTCCCCAAAGCCTCCTTCGTCCTTCAGGTTCCCCCTAGCCAGCTCTCCAGTCCTTGGGACATTGTCGCTCTCGTGTACGCGCTCTCTGACATCTTCTTGGGTCAGGGACCACTCTAGGTTTCCACCATTCTCGTTATCTAACTCGAAATTGTTATCGTTAGTTCGGGATCTAGTGCTAGTGACTATGTTTCGAGGCTCTGAACAGAGCTTGTGTTTTTGTTTTAAAGAAAACTTACAATTTTCCTACAGATGGCGCCAAACTAATGCGACCTATCCGTCCCTGTCGATTTCTGACCTACAAAAAACGAACAGCGATGAATCAGATACCACCGTTGTGGCGGCCAAAGGCACTCTGATGGTAAAGTCATGAACTGAACAAGGATAGAGATAGAATGATAAAATTAGGGTTGCATGTGTGTACATTTCTCATCCCTTTTGTTCACCTCATATAGTGAGTGTATCATTCCTTTCTCTACCGTTGAGGGCGTAATAGAGGGAGGAGATCTCGCTTAGAATCTTACCCGTTCATGACCGAGTCTCCTTTGGCACTTGGCTCTGTTTGGGACCAAATGCTTGATTGGACCAATAGTTGTGCAAATGGATCTTGGGTTTCTTATAGCCTGAAAATTTGTGTTTGGGCCCTATTGTCCTGGGCCAAACCTTGAGATTCGTGCCATATTAGGCTTGCGTAACTTGGGCTTGATTGCCTGACTTACGGGCTGAACAGTATTTAATATGGGTCTAGGTTGGATCTGGCTAGTGCCTGCATTAGACCAGATTAAGGGCTTTTTGTATAAGTGTCAATCTGTGCTCGGCTACGATCGGTCGACTGTTTGATGTCTCATCAATTTCTATAGTCACTCAAGGATATCTTCCTTCACCACCTTCATCCAAGTTTTCAACGGTCGTCCCCTCCGTCTACACCCTCCATTAACTTGTCAATCTAGACATTTTCTAATTGGCGTCATACTTTGTCTCCTCTGCACGTGACCAAACCATGCTAAACGTCATTCTCTAATTTTGTCCTCTATGGGCGCTACACCTACGTATCTCCTAATTCTTTTATTCATAATTTTATCTTTATGGATTTTACACACATTCATCTTAACATAAGCATTTCTGTTACCGCCCTTACCCTCTTCTTTCACTAGATTCTTTTTTGTTAGTAGTTTTCACAACAGCAAAAGTCATTAAGAAGCCCTTTGGCCACTGAGTTACCATCCTATGCGTATGTCCTATAGTAGCCCAACATTTTGAACCGTATAGCATGGCCGGTCGAACAATTGTCTAATAATATTTCTCTTTAACCTTGCAGGCATCCTTGTATCGCATAATACTCCTGACGACATTCTCCATTTCGTCCAACCAATTTTAATCTTATGGTCTACATCTTCTCCAATAACCCCATTCTTTTGAATTATAGATCCTAAATATCGAAAAATTCATACTCTGGGACCTCCTAACCTTCGATCTCAATTGCATTACTCCTCCCTCGTGATTCACAGCCAAAGTTGCACGCTAGATATTTCGTCTTCCAACGGCTAATTCTGAAACACTTATTCTTTAAGGCCTAAACATTCACTAGTCTCATCAATTAAGACAATATCATCTGCAAATAACATGCACCAAGGTACATCTTTTTGCAGATGTCTCGTCAACTCATCCATGAGTAAAGCAAAGAGGTATGGACTTAAGGCCAACCCTTGATGAAGTCCTACTAAGTTACCAGTGTTCTAAAAATTGCTAGGCGCTAGGCGGGCGGCGAGCAGGTGCCTAGCGCCCAGGGGCCTAGACGGGTGCCTAGGCGGTCTTAGGTTTTGTATTATAACTTTAATAATTTACAAAAGTTAAGCATAATACCTTATCAATTACATCCAATTTAATGTCAATATACATATGCAAAATTTAAAACATGAAAAATTAACAATCGTGAACAAAATTTATTAAAACTCAAATGACTGAAATTGGTCATGATGGGTACTTTATAATTTATATAAATTTGAATTTGTGTACTCTTTTATTTTTCTTCAAATTGCATGAATAACCTCAGTTATGTTTGATAAAATCTACATTAGTAAAATTGGTACCGGCAGATCCTTTGAGAATTCCATTAAGTAATCATCCTTCGCTACATTTAGACATATCATCATCATCATCATCAAAGTCCATTCCCGAGATTTTCTAAAAAACAATTAAATAGTTTATTTCTAAAAAATAGGAAAGAAAAATAAAATAAGAACACAATCAACCTTATTAAAAAATAAAAAAATAAAAATCTCCCAAACCGCCTAGACCCCGCCTAGAGTCCGCCTAGGCCGCCTAGACCCCGCCCAGACCCGCCCAGACTGCCCGCCCAGGCATTAATCTGGGCGGTTTTCCACCTTCTAGCGCCTAGGCGGCCGCCCAGACCGATTTTTAGAACACTGCTACTAACACATGGAATCCATTGGACATCCTGCCTACTGAGCGAACACTTGTTACAACCCCTTTATACATATCCTTAATGATATCGATATAACATTAAGACATTTTCTTCTTCCAAGCACCCACCAAATTAATTTTTTAAGGACCCTGTCGTAGGCTTTCTCCAGATCAATAAAAACTATATGCAAACTCTTACGTTTCTCTCGATATTTTTCTATAATTTACCTAAGAAGGTGGCCTCCGTAGTAGACATACCCGGTATAAATCCAAATTGATTCTTCGAAACAGTGGTTAAACTCCCAAGTCTTTGATCTATGACCCTCTCCCAAAGTTTCATTGTATGACTCAAACTTTATCCCTCTATAGTTCGAGCAGTTTTGAATATCCCCCTTATTCTAATAAATTGGTACCACAATATTGTGCCTCCACGAATCTGGCATTTTTTTAGTTTTCAAAATCCATTTAAAGAACCTAGTTAGCCATTGAATCTCAACTTCTCCTAGACATTTCCACGCTTCAATTAGTACTAGGGTTAAAAAAACGATCGAACCAATTAAATCGACCGAATCAATAAAAACAAACCGGTTGGTTCGGTTTAAGTTCGATTCGGTTTTGGATTTAAAAGATTCAAAACCGAACCGATCGAATATATATTTTATATAAAAATAATATAATATGTTTAAAATAGTCGATCGGTTCAATTTTAGTTTGATTCGGTTAGGTTACGATTTGCATAAATAAGAATCGGTTCAGTTTCGGTTTGGTTTTGTTAATGGTCAGTTCGATTTCGATTTGAAATTTTTGAAACTGACCAAAGTCGATTCGATTCACGATTTAAGTGAAAAACCGAACCAACGGTTTGGTTTTCAACCCTAATTAGTATATCATCCGGTCCAACTGCCTTCCCTGTCTTCATTTTTGTCAAAGCTTCTCTTACTTCTTTAACCCTAACACAGATATATGGCAAGTTTCAATTCTTACAAATGTTACAAGGATATATGGCAAGTTAGTAGTACATATGTAGCAATATTGACCTACATGTCAATGAGAATAAATATGACCTTATTGTTGAACAAGTAAATAACACTAAAATTTACTTGAAACACTTTTGGCTTGTGATGTAGGGAAGGGCAAGTTGTATTAGCTTGGTGAAGGGCTCACCATGCTAGGACTATAACTTTTGATGGTGGGGAATGGTTATGGTTTTAGGCAATCACGAAGACAAAAGTGGTCGATAGGCGAAGGAGAAAGCGATGATTGGAGAAAAATGAAGTTGACTGATGATACTTGGATACTTCATTTTGTTTAACGTAATCAGTGTAGTCAAGGCGACTACCTAGGCACGCCTCAAGGCGTTTTTTACAAAATTCCGCCTCAAAGTGAGGCAATGCGGTGTGGTGAAATAAGGCATCCGCCTCACCCCAAAAATGGTTGCAGCTAACCCAATTGCAGCTCATTTGCAGCCCAATTGCATTAACACTTCCTACCAAATATTTCCTTACGATTGCTCCATATGGCACTCTATCATGAGGACAGAAAAGTGTATCTCTATTTTAGTTGATAGGGATACTTACAAACCTTAGGAATGACATTTGGGTTGGACATAAAACTTGAAAAAAGGTCTTCGGCTTGAACTTTGCTATCTCTAGAAAAGCACTTTGGAGGACCCAGATACTGGAACGCACTTTGGAGGACCCAGATACTAGAACTGGAAGATCCTTAACATGGTCAATATTCTTAATAAGCTGTTTTTGGTTGTTTTACACTCCATTTTTAAGAAACCTTGGAGATGGTATACCAAATTTGGTCAATTATTTATCAAGTGATGCAATCACACTCTTCTGAACAACCAATACTCCTCGAGAGCCCAAGTTGTCAGGGAGCAGAAAGCCAAATGCTTAACTTGGATTGTAACACTCCACAATGCTTCAAAAATTGACATCATCATCGACCCACTCGATCAGCATTGACCCAATCGCCATTTTGATAGCTTCACTCATTCACTTTTTTAGTATTCAACCACTTAAACTATCCTCATACATAATACCAAATTATTTTAATCCAACTTCTAGGTCACCCTCCCAGGAATCGAACTTTGGCATGGGGTTTGGCTCAGATGCCAATAGCTAAAAAGAATCCAATACTCTAAAAACCGAGCGATAGAGAAGCGGATAGCCAATTGCTTAACTAGGATCATCACATAAGCTAAATCTATCATTCAGTTCATTTCTGGATGAATCAAAGGAAGAAATGAATACATCATAAAAAAGCTACTGGGTTTGGGACAAGTTTGCCTATTGTGACCCTTTGGACTCTTTGGAAAGAGTGCAAGTCCGGGATATTTGAAAATGAGTTTAGAGACATCAGTCATTTGGTGAAGAGTACTAAGGGTTATATGTATATATATATATAATTAGTTCATACATTTGGTTGGTGTCCTGTTTTTTAAATCCCAACCTAATTCTTAATTTAATAAAATAAAAAACCAACGAGTCGCACACTAAGCATAGCAATTATATATATAGAGAGAGAACATATTTTCTTTATTTTTTTTCAATGACAGTGAAACAAATCCTGTCCTATTAACAAACATATCTTCAATCTTAAACTGCAAAGACTAGAATCTTAGCATTCCCACATCCATGTCCAAAACTTTCTAATAAGTACTGTTGTATCTTTAAATCCCATGTCCACATCCATATGCATATCTATGCATCATAGATGTTGATGTCTAGAAGGTATGTTATGCACTAATTTATGCAAAGCAAAGAGAATTCTAAGAAACTCTTAGGGTGTGTTTGGTTGTATGGAATCCTATGTCATGGAAATTCATGAAGGGACCACTATATTTTAGGCTAACTTGAGGTATCACTCCAAATTCACCATTTGATTTTGTAATCAATAGTGAAAATGGAAGTCCCATAAACATGAGAATCACATGCCTTGGGGGACCAAGGAGTGTGATTCTCATGTTCATGAGACTTTCATTCCCACCATTGATCATAAAATCAAATGATGGATATGGAGTGATACATCAATTTAGCCTAAATGTAGGGGTTCCCTCATGGATTCCCATGGTATAGGATTTCATGCAATCAAACACACCCTTAGTAGACTCCTCTATCTCCAGTTCCATATGCGAAGCTAAATATTGATACGCACAAAAGTTACTGGGGAATAGCACAAGATCAAGATAGACAAATGAAATTAATACTTGAAGCATACTACAAGTGATTCAAAATTTCAAGTCTCATATATTGCATAATAATGAACTACCAATATTAGAGGTATGCTTACACTTCTCGGACTGAATTGAAATAAATTGAGCTCTCATTCGAAATAAGGGATAAGAAAGACATCAGTGCATGAACCTGTCAAAATGAAAAATTAACAATATTTATCATGTAAGATACTATTTCAAAGAAGACATGACCCACCATGTATCAAAATGTATCAAAAATATACAGCATGTAAGCTTTCATATAATTAACCACAAAGGAGACATGATCAAAAAATTAAACAAAGAAATTAGAACTAAAGAAGAAGAAAAAAATATGTATAACTGATATGAAAATAATGAAGTAATAGAAGGATCCACAATATCTAATCAAACAATAAAAAGGCACTTGTCAGGTTCATATCTGACGCCATGTCAGTGAAATGCTAAAATAAAAAAACATTTACCCAATAGAGAATACCACGCTATATTATTTGGAATCATTATAGAACAGGATATAGTTTTTTCTTTGTTTTGGTTATTGTTGTTTTTATTATTGTTAGGCAGACCCTAGCCAGTGTATTAATAAAGGAAAAAAAAAAAAAAAAAAACAATGGTAGGAGGACAAGTACTTAATGAGATGACTTACCTCAATAAACAATGCAGCCCTACATATCATTATGCATACAGATGCATATATAAAAATGTGTGCTACTACAAGAAAAAATACAAACAAAAAAAAAATACGACGACGACAATAGAGATTTGCATCAAGTAATATCCCAACTAGGTTGGAACCTTAATCTTATTCAATCACGTGGATTGCTCTATCATAGACATCAACCTCTAAACCGAACAGAGTCTGCCATCTTTGTCCATTTGCAACAAGTATCTCCATGCCAAATTGCCACAGATCATCAAAAACACCATTTTTCAATCCCTCTAGAAGCAAACATTAAGCCACGTCTTAACTTTAAACAAAACACAAGATATCTTTACAGTCATATCCTCACTCGCCTCCCATATTGTTTCTCCGCCAAAGGCTTAGAAAACAAGGTAACTTGTACATTTTTATGGAACAAATTCATCATCAATAGAGACTCAACACAGTGGAACCCTAGTCTCAGCCATACTATGAGTTATGCGCCAAATAAAAGATAACAAGCTCACCATCGCTATTCTTAAAACCCCTTCAAAGCAGGTTTTTGCTCTAGGTGCACAATAACAGCAAAAGGGGTTTTTGCTTTATCGTGGATTTTCTATCATGCACCACTTTCCAATTCAGGCAAAGCTCTTAGTGTTTGATGGCTTCACTCTCTTCTTCACAAACCCTTATTCCTTAACATCTTTTCAATCTCTAAGTCCCTCAGTGCCCATTATCCCATTTTTATTTGTAGAGGGTTTTTTTATCGAATATCGATAAGTTGAAGAATATATCTCTTTGTTTCTCACTACCTTCGTCTTGGTTGTTGTTGTTGAATAGTTTGATTTATTTATTTTTATTTTTCACATATTTCATATACCCTCAAAATTTATTATTATGTTTCATGTATCTTTGAAATTTTTACTTTTTTTCTTACACACCGAAATGTTTCTTAAAATCAGAAGACCAAAACTCAAAAAACAAAATCACAATCCTTGACTGGAAAACAGTTTGTCAGCCTAAGTCAAATGGTGGTTTGGCTATCAGGAAAGGTAAAGAATTTGACAAAACGTGTTAACAAAATGGATTTGCAGGTTTGGGGTTGAAATAGATCCCATTGGAGGCAAATTACCTATGTAGTCTCGGGCAATCACCTAGGCGAGCTAGGTGACGCCTAGGCAACTGAGACTCGGGTTTTTTTTATTAAGTCGTATTTCTTTATATCATATACCTCTAATTTGTGTGAAATTAGCCAATTACTTGTTAAAATGATATATAATTGCATATATAGAAAAAGAATATATATATATATATATAAAGTTTGTTTGGGGCGCTAGGCTCACTTAGGCGAGCTGGGTGCCCAAGCAACATAGGTTATAGCTGACAAAACATAGTGCCAACTCTAATGAATGGTTTACTCCTGAGTCTAGGACAGCTTATGGCTTTTCTTTTTGTAGAGGAGGAATTATGATTCATGAACAACATATCTGAAGTCCAAAACATGGTATCTTTTGAAGCTCACAATGGGGAGAGAATCAAATTCTGGGAACACTTGGATGGGCCACACTCCTCTCATATCTAAATTCCCAACTATTTACAATCCCTCCAGCAACAAGTCAGGTCTAATCAAGGATTTTTGAGATGATCAAGCTCAAGCCTGGAATTTTCATTTAATAAGAAATTTGAATCATTGGAAGCTTACCTCAAATGGCCAACTTGTTATCCCTAACTGAAAGTATTGTTCTGGATGACAAAGGTTAGGTGACAAATGGGTGTGGAATAACAAACAGACCCCATTCTCAGTGATGACTTCTTGTGGGTTCAGTGAGAAATGGAGGGATGGATACATACTGTGCTCTCTACTGCCTTCCTTTCAGTTGCAATAAATGGCTCCCCTTCTGGCTACTTCAAATTTACAAGAGGCTTGAGACTGGAGAATCTGCAGCTGAGGGACTTGCATCGAGATGACGAACAGGATAAATGGTTTTGGATGGCAACGAGTCGAGAGTCTTCCTTTTTCTGTGAAAGATTGGTACAAAATCTTTGGTCCATCCTTCTTAGATTAGATTGAGCAACTTATAGCACCAACTACAAATACGTCCGTCGGCTCTAAATCCCTTTGGCAAATGGGCTTGGAACAGATTAGCTTATGCTATAGTTTGGGTGGTTTGGAGAGAAAGGAACAACAAAATTTTCAAAGGGATGCAAAAAACAGTGGATCAACTCTGGATAGATACCAAAGTCACTCTTTGGTTATGGGGTACAAAGAGCGTCTCCAATGGGCTCAAAAGATGACTATGAATTTCATTTGAGCTTTGAAGGTGGATTTTCATGCTCCGATCAGAAAAGGGTATGGGCCGGTCGGATTTTTGTGGAGCCAAGCATGCAAAATAGTTTTGCGCATGCTTAACTGTTTTGTGTGCCTAGCGCAAATGAGCTGATTCGCTTTCGAAGAGTTTACACTTTACACACAGTAGAGGCGACCTGAGGCAGTCATTACTTCGATGTTATTGTTGTTTTGACATGGCAAACAAAATTAGAAAAAAGAAACTTCACTGGCCAGCTGCAGAATGCAGAGAATGCACTGATCTGCTCTTTCCTTAAAAACAAAGGTTTCTCTCCTTTTGCTAAAACCATGTGAATAATGTGTGGAAGCATATAACAAATCGAATCTCCCAAAGTAGTAAGGTCTCACAGCTAGGGTTTTCTACGAGTGGCGAGAAGCAGTTCTGGCACACTAGAGACTACTAGGCTAGGATCAACCTAGATCCCCCCATCTTATCCCAGTACGTGAAAAGGGATAGAAAGGATGACTTTAAGTTTTTGGGGTGGATTGGTAGTATTTCCTTTGGGGTTTTTTTTTTTTTAATCTAAATATACCAAGTCATTTGAGTTACTGGCTCATCTTACAGTATGACTTATTCCATCTGTCTACCAACATTACATTGCTGGAAACATAACATATATGCATGGTGGAGCAATATTTCAAAGAAACATCATAAGCATTGAGTAAGTGGTGTAAATTGTAATGTAATTAGTGGTATGCTATTACTTACAGGAACCATAAAGATGATGCGAACAATGTAGCGTTGATACGTGGGTTCAGTGTAGTTTCGAAGATGGTGATAGATGTGATATAAGGCTAGAGCAGTGGCTCCAACAGTGCAAGGAAATGAGATACTTATTAAGTATATTGGCGCCATTGTTTACAAACCTAACCTGCAAAGGAGAGCAAAATATCCACAAACAATTATTATTATTATCATATCTTAATTAGAGAGAATAATAATACAGTAATAACAAAATAGACCAAGCGGGTAAATTGGAATTTGGAACTACTTACTAATAGGTGGTTTGACTCCTCATCCACTTCTCTGCTTCTTGATTCCCCAGTAGTAGTTGGTCGGTCCTCTTGTTGATTGTCTTTCCTTTCGCTTTTCGCTTTGAAGAAGAAAAAATAAGAAGTTGAAGGTAAGGTGAGGGAGGCAAACCCTAAAATCCCAACTCAACCACCTATCCCGAATCCCAACTCTCAAACAAACGAACAAACAATTGAGGAGGAGTCTTTGGTAGGTAGGTAGGTATGGTATGGAGGTGACCACCCACCCACCAAATTACACAAACAAACCCTAAACCAGACCAGAGAGAAGGAGAGGAGGAGGAGGACGAAGAAGATTCAAGATTGGAATCGGTTGGGTTGGGTTGGATTAAGAAGTCGATTCAAGATTGATTCCGAAAAATTGGAGATATAGAGTCTAAAAGAGAGCAAGAAAACAAACAACAAGGTTGATGGACTGATTAACTCAATCGCAAAGACGAGACGACCGACGAATGGAATGAAATAGAACGAACGAACGGGCCGGAAGAAACCAAGTGGAGAGAGAGAGAGCGAGAAAGAGAAGACTTCGTCTTTGTCCTTTTGTTCGTTGTATTATCTGGTTTGTTTGTCAAGGTGAGCGAAAAAAAAATGTGGGCAGAGTAAGGGTGTGTTTCGTCTGATGGAATCAACTTCTATGGGAATTTTTTTGCCAAGCTCCTCGTCTTTTTGTCCAAGTCACTTCTGTTTTTTGCTGTGAGTTTACGAATACCCTATTCATGGGTCCGAGATCCACGTCTTCCAACGAAGCAAATTCAATGAAGCAACAAGTCGTACCATAGAGAAGCGGCCATAAATAGAGAGTCGTGACCAATTTGAAAGATCATTTTATGTAGTTAAAATAACTGAATTTTGGGTTGTTCGATCAAGTAATGAAACTCAATGGAGTTCAATGAAATAAGATTTCACGCAATCAAACGCACCCTGAGATAAGTCCTATCCGTCATATCGAAACGATCTTAGTCCAATTTTGTGAGATAAATTTCATAAGGACCGTGAGATTTATGTTTGTATTTGTATCCCTTGGGACAGTTTTAAATTGGCTATGTTTTGGTATTCCAATGCTGCAAGATGGATAGCGATAAAATTATAGGTCCCTAATCTCTATCCATGTGAAATGGCTAAACACAACAAAAAATAGATTAAAAAAGAGGCGTTCGACTTGTCACAAGCCAACTGGCCTTTGACAAGTCATCTAGGCTCTAAGCTTTAAAAACCCATGAAACCCTTCCTCCCCTCCTTCGTTTCTTCTCTTCTTCAACTCATTCTCAAAAACCCTTGAAACCTCATCAAAAATTGCCAATCGAAAAGACATCGAACCAATGACAAGTCCAAGTTCAACAAACGAGAATCCGGAAGGTTGCAGCCTGGAGGATCTAGATATGAATGGTTGACAAATATAGTCAACATGACATACAAATCGTTAAAGACTTTGAAAACAAGTCGAGCTGACGTCCTAAAGACCATGGCGAAGTGGGAGGACGTTAAATGGCTACCCAAAATGAGAGGAGATCCAGATGGGCGAAATAATGGCAAATATTGCTCTTTCCACGAGGACCATGGGCATGACCCGGAGGACTGCTACAACTTGAAGGACGAAATTGAGCACCATGACCAAAGAAAATTCATTAGGTGGGAAGAGTCCAAAGGGGAAGAGAGGGCAGTAGCAACTACCAAATCAGAGGAGTGAACAAGGGATCCGATAAACGTCTTGCATGGTGTAACTGGAGAAAATGAGTTATCCAATCTATCTCGGAAGCGATCATCCAGGATTTACGAACAAGGATCCGATATCCAGAGTCTTTCGTACAACATGCCAAAATGACACATCGAACTCTAACCTTCTCCAACGAGAACGCAAAGGGAGTTCATTTCCCTCATAACGACGCTCTGGTAATTTCAATACTGATAGCCAGGTGGGAGATCAAAAGAGTATTGGTCGACACGGGTAGCTCGACCAACATTCTATACCAAACAGTGTTTCGGAATATGCAATTCACTGAACAAATGCTCTCAACCAATGGTGGGTTTCAGCCGAAAACAATGTCGTCCACTCATAGTGATCCAATTACCAGTCAAAGCATGAGAATCAGGGATTGGCCCATGCAAATAAATGATTTTATCCACCACATTGAAATATACAACCAAATGTGTCTCTGTGCCAACCACCATGCAAAACCCATACAGAGGATAGGTCGGTTCACTTGAAGATAATTTTTCTATGATTAGACCCTAATCATGTCCTGCATGACATGAATAAGCTTTGTAAGATCCAGTAGAATAAGTGATGTGGCATGATCCAAATTATGTTATCCCTGTTCTACTCACTTATATAGTAAATAAATGCACGCATTCATTGTGCATTGACAATCCAACACAACAGACTATAGACAATGAGTCTTGTTGACAGATTTCCTTGTTGTCAACGCTCCATCCGCGTACAACATGCTTCTCGGACAACACGATATGGGTGTAGTGTCCTCCACCATGCATCAATGTTTGAAGTACCATATTGACGATGACGTCGAGATAATCAAAAGAGATCAGCCAGCTGCACGTGAATGCCACTATGCAACAATGAAAGCTTCGCACAGATAACAATTATTACAACGGCTAGAGGAGCGGTTGCAGCAACCTAGTCTAATAGACTCTGACCTTTCGGACGATAATACAGATCCAACTAGTCCAAGGAACCGACCAAATACTGCACAGCCGGAAGAAGAAACAACGGTAGTCTATTTGGACGATGAAGAGGGAGGCAAAACAACTTGGATTTGCACGAAAATCCAACCAGAATTAGCCACGAAATCGATCCAACTGCTGAAGGATAACCAAGACATTTTTGCCTGGACAGTGAAAGACATGGTGGGGATTGATCCCTCTGTCATCACTCATAGGCTGCAAGTCAATCGGGACAGAAGTCAGTCCGACATAAAATAAGGCTAGTCGCCCAATAATGCAACCAAGCAATAAACGAGGAAGTGCATTGTCTTATAACTGCATGGATGATCGGGGAATCTCATTACCCGAACTGGTGGACTGGCTAGCTGACACAGTCTTGGTGAAGAAGAATAACAACAAGTGAAAAGTATGTGTGGATTACACTGATCTAAATAAATCATGCTCGAAATATAGTTTCTCACTCCCTCGCATTGTTCAAATAATGGATCATTGCCGGACACAAATTCCTGAGCTTCATGGATGCATACTCTGGTTGCAACTAGATACAGATGCATCCGTGCGACCAAGAAAATAAATCTTTCATAACAGAAAGAGGTACATACTGTAATGTCGTTCGAACTGGAGAATGTAGGAGCTACGTACCAACTTTTTGTCAATAGAATGTTCAAATAAAAGATAGGCAAGACAATGGAGGTGCACATTGATAATATGTTGGTCAAAGGCTTACGCAGAACATACCATATTAAAGACCTCAAACATGTCTTATCCCGTTTCCAAAAATACCAAATGAAGCCGAATCCAAAGAAATGTACATTTGGAGTAGAATCAGGGAAAATCTTTGGATACATGGTCAATCAAAGAGGAATCGAAGCTGATCCAAAATAGATACCAGGACTTCTCAACATGCAGTCGCCAACAAACATAAAGGGCGTGCAAAGCCTCGACAGCAGAATAACAGCTCTGAACAGGTTAATTTCCAAGTCATCAGACAAATATCTACCTTTTATTTAAAATCTTGAAAGGAAATATGACGTTCAAGTGGAATGAAGAATGCAAGAAAACTTTTCAAAGCTTGAAGGCATACATGGGGAGCACAGAGTTGTCGTCAAAACCAAGCACACAAGAAACACTTTATTTATACTTGTCCGTGTCCGACCATGCGGTAAGCTCAGCATTGATACAGGAGATGGACATGCAAAAACCAGTATACTATGTCAGCAAAACACTTGTAGATGTAGATATTAACTACCCAGCTTTGGAAAAACTGGTACTCGCCCTAATCATCTCTTCAAGAAAGCTACGACCATATTTCCAAGCTCACCCATCACTGTCATGAATGAACAACCATTTCGGTCGACACTGCACAAACCATAACTATCCGGAAGGATGGTGAAATGGGCAATAGAACTTGGGCAGTTCGACATCAGCGACGCTCCTAAAAATGTAATAAAAGTTCAAGCATTAGTGGACTTCATCGTTGAATTCATGGGAAACAACGAACGCCAACCAGACTACAATCACGAAGAAGAACAAACCAAACGAACTGTTCATGAATGGATTATTCGCTGTGACGGAACATCCAACAAGTCGGGAAGCGAAACTGAAATAATCTAGTCAACTCAGAAGGCTTAACATTGGAAAAGGAGATAAAATTTAGTATCAAAGCCTCAAACAATGAAGCTGAGTATGAAACAGTGATAGCCGGGCTATAGTTAGCCAAACACTTGGGAATAAAAGAAATCAGCGTTCACTGACTCCAAATTGATGGTTAATCAGCTGAACGACGAATTTCAAGTCAAAGATGCTAGAATGAAAGCATACCACCAGAAGACTACCGAGTTGATGGAAGTGTCCAACCTGCAACCATTCAACGGTGTGCAAGGGCAGAGAGTGAAAGAGGTCACAAACTAGCTAAGGAAGCATCACGAGCTGAATATAATGATAATCCGCTCGTCACAATACAATAAAGTTCCATACTGGAAAATCAAGTGCAAAAAGCATGTGCGACGGGCCCCAAAAATAATTGGATAACTCCAATCCTAGCATACATAATGAACGGTGAACTTCCAACGGATAAGATGGAGGCCCGAAAACTATGAAACCAAACAGCCGGATGCACACTGATTAATGACAAACTCTACAGGAGATCTGCCAGAGGACCACTACTAAGATGCCTCTCACTAGACGATGCTGACTATGTCCTGCAAGAGATTCACCGTGGTATATGCGGAAACCATCTAGGAGGCAGAACGTTAGCCCACAAAGCTCTAACACTGGGATACTATTGGCCAACAATGCAAGCGAGTGCAAATAAACTCGTTTGCGCTTGTGACGAATGCCAAATATTCGCCCCATACACCAACATGCCAGGCCAAAATCTAATCTCAATGAGCAGTCTGTGGCCATTCGCACAATGGGGGATGGACATCGTAAGGCCGCTTCCAATGTCCGAACAGAAAAAAGTTCGTCCTTGTAGCGATGGATTACTTCTAAGCGGGTAGAAGTGGGGCTGTTAGCAAATATAGGAGAGACACAGATCGAAAAGTTCTGTTGGAAAGATATAATATGCAGATTTGGAGTCCTAAGAGTAATTGTCACGGACAACGAGAAGCGGTTCGAAGGCAAGAAGGTTAAGAAGTTATGCGAAAACTTGAGCATCCAACAACACTTCTCAACACCCGCCCATCCACAGGCAAATGGAAAAGCCAAGGTGACCAACAGAACAATCTTAGATGTGATCAAAAGGAAGCTTGAAGCATCGAAAGGATTGTGGGTGTCCGAACCGCCAGGCATCCTTTGGGCTTGCAGAACAACGAAAATGACTCCAACAGAGGAAATCGCGTTTGCTCTCGCATACGAATCTGAAGCAACATACCAGTAGAAATTGGTATGCCAACATTCAGAAACGAAGAGTTCAGAGTAGAGGATAACAATGAAACATTGAGAGTCGGATGGATCTCCTCGAATAAAAGAGATAAAAGGGTTCTATCAAAATAGTAGCCTACCATCAACGAATGACTAGCTACTATAACAAAAAAGTAAAGCCTCGCACGTTCAATGTCAGTGATTGGGTACTCCAAAAAATTCAACTCAACACAAAAGGAACAAGGCATGGGCAAACTGAATTCGAATTGGAAAGGACCGTACAAAGTGGTAAAAATCAACAAACCCGGAACATACTGGTTAGATATGAAGGGCAAACAACTACCATGACCATGGACTATAGAGCATTTGAAAAAAAATATTATCAATAAAACTTCAAAGTTCATACCCTTCATCTTGCGTTCAAAGCAATAAAGCTCAGTCGGAACGACAAAGTCAGACTAAGAATTTACTCAAGAAAACACATAGCACGACTAAGGTATCGGGCTACGAGTAAAGTTAAAATATATGTATCCAGATAAAGAGGTTGGACATACATAAAAATTCTGGTCTGATCAACCATAAAGTAATAAGTACCTGGACATATACACCTGACTTATCTATGAACTTTTGGTCGACTAAAACGTATGACTATGCGCGATTAATATGTCGAACCACGAAGTAAACTTGTAAAAATTCGGACAAACATGTCAGAATTCAATCAGGAATGTCAAAAGCAAAAATAGTTAAGTCTAACAATTTAGACGAAAGGACATACTGAATACAAATGACAATGATAAATAAAATGAGATTCTCGTTGATTCCTTACTTCATTACATCAGAATAAATTACATAGATTGAAGGGAGGTTAGTAAAAGCATTCAAGAAGAGG
Organism: Berberis vulgaris; assembly: GCA_963556465.1. Lineage (NCBI taxonomy): Eukaryota > Viridiplantae > Streptophyta > Magnoliopsida > Ranunculales > Berberidaceae > Berberis > Berberis vulgaris. Next base: position 85,526,398 of record OY747133.1, read on the forward strand.
CATGCGAAAGAGGTTGAATATTCGTATCAGCAACAATGTCACTTAATGGCATGGGTTCGGATGGACGAAGAGACGATTGTTCCCCATCAATGGGATCATTCCACAAATTTGGAATGGATCCTCTTCGTCCTCAAAGACTTGATCAATAAAACAACAATACATCGACAAATCCAAGCCTTGCGACTCCATAAAGTCAAGAAAGTCATGACGACTATCGACAACTATTTTCCATTCTGCCGCCTCTGCTGTCTTCAATTTATCAGCGACTGTTGCAAGCTTATTCTTAGTCGACATAAGTTCGACTTCGCCTACGGTTAGTGTTACGACTTGATCCACAAAGTACTATATTGTCCGCTTTAGTTCCAAGGCCCGCACGACTTTAAAACGTGTAGTACTTTGTAGATCCAAACTCGTACTTATATAGTACATCACCCTCCCGCACCCAGATGATGTGAGACTATGATATCCCCTTTGTACCTTGCCAACCTTCTTGGGATCCATGGGCTCTTGGGCTTTTTCCTCACCCTCCCCTTCAGGTTCGCCCACACAAGGGTATCACAACCCACCCCCTAGGAGCCCAACGTCCTTGTTGGAACACTTCCAGCTGGGTCAGGCTCTAATACCATTTTGTCCCGACCCGATCCACAGAGTATTATATTGTCCGCTTTAGACCCAAGGCTCGCGCGCCTTTAAAACGCGTAGTACTCTGTAGATCCAAACTCGTACATATATAGTACATCACTCTCTTGCACCTAGGCGACGTGAAACTATGATCTCCCCTTTTGTAGTTTTCCAACCCTTTTGGGATCCATGGTTCTTGGGCTTCTCCCCCACCCTCCCTCTCAGGTCTGCCCACACAAGGGTATCACATTGAGCTTAGAGGAAACTGCAAATTTAGCAGTAGCAAGTTCAACGATCAGCTGAGTAACTTGTTTCATATAAGCCTTTAAACTGGTACAGTGCTCAACAACAGATCACATGGCCTCATCACGACCATTTATTTCTCCGGATAGCTCATTCTTCACAACATTCAAACGAGCACGAAGTTTATTCATCTTCGTCTCCAGAGCCTCGAGTTCATAAGCGAACTTATATCGAACAACCTCGACTTCCTTCAATGAAGCCCGAGCAGCTTCAACATCCTACTCATGATCCATACATTGCGGAGAACATGAGAAAGAACCAAAACATGCCCCGCCATATTCCGCTCGACAATTGTTACCTGATCATGTACGACTTTATAATATGACCCCATTACACCAATGTAAGTGAAGTGATTCATCCCCTCTATAATGTGCTTCATACCTTCATCAAGGTGACTACTAGGTGGATACAACGACATCGTAGCCCTCTAAACTAACCGCCTATGCCCTTCGACAGTGAGATTATGTGCGCTATCTTGCACGACAATTTTGGAAAACCGTCTGAATTTTTCGTCGAATTTGGTACGAATCTCCTCGGAGTTAGGCTCCCTCCAACCAACTTGTGGATGGAAAATAAAGGGATCAGGAAGAAGCGAAGCTCTGCCACCCGAATTTGAATGCACAGTTGAAACAACCTTTTTCTTAGCAACAATAGTATGACAAGCAGAAGGAGAAACAAACAACTCCAAAGTACTAGTGACAACGGAGGAAACAAGGGACTTAGCACTCCGACCACGAGCAACAACCTGATCGTCCAACGAGGAGTCAAACTCAAAATCAACCAAGATCTTTGTAATGTTCAGATTATTAGACAGCTCGACACCAAGCTAGAACATCTTGTTGTTGAGAACACGAGGATCATCCACAGACAATTTGGCAAAATCAGGCATGCCATACGAAGAAACGAGACTATTCTCATGATTATCCAAAGGACGAAACACCTCCTTTTTGCTCCTCTCAAGAGTTTGGTTGATCTCCTCAGTGTCTCGAGCAGCAGGGTCAACAACTTTACCACCACATTTCCAGAAGATATCGGATGAGAAGGAGTTCTGGTAGTACCATGAATCGAACTGACAAGTCACTTATTCTTCGGGAAATGACCGGGACTAATCGCCAATAGCTTAGATGGACTCGCATGCCTAGAAACCTTCCTCTTTCCAATGCTTGAGCCGACAACATCTCCAACAATAGCATGAGCAGCGAGACCTGTATGCTTCTTAACAGAGCTCACTTCCCCAATCAATGCTTGCATCACCAATGCCAACCGGAGGAGTACCCTCTTGCCCCATTGTCAGAAACTACGACATTACCAACACGTGCAATGATAATTTACAAAGCATGAGCCGTCGTAAGCGTTGCACGATCTGCCTCGCTCATTGTATAAACCACTGCGATCGATGACATCCGTAGCAAGGAAAACATCTACTCTGGCCCAGGGCAGCTTATAAAATCGATCACGAAACTTTTGTTCGTCCACAGATAACAACAGTTCATTCCTCTTGGGTTCTCGAAATGACCGAAAATATGTAAATTGTGTAATTTGAAATAACCAGAAGTGATGGACGCGTAAAACCAGGGCCTCGACCAAACTCCTATACTCGTCTTTAAAATTCTTAAAACAAACTAGAAAGCGGAGATAGTAACTACGGTTAGTCTTTACACTAAACCCCACCACGGAATGCAAAACCCTGATATTCCATAGGAACCTCGGATAGATCAACCATCGCTAAGGTTGCAATCATCATCTTCCAACCATTAGGAATCATTTGAGCAGAAGCGATTCCCAATAAGTCTAGATACTCCTAGAAGATTTCTGGAGCTGAAAGCCAAATACCTACCTGAAACATGTCAGGGTACAACGCAATGTAGCAGGCCTTGGACAACAAAGACTGTCATCCTCTCCAGGCAAGATGATCTTGAGGTCAGCTGGAAATGAATAGTCGTAGCAAACACTATCCATAGTCGTTTGCGTCGCCCGCTTAGACGGAAAAAAAACTTCACAAGTAGCAAGCATGTCACCGCTTAGAATCCCGAAGCCATACATCATTACAAGACGAAAATAAAAGAGAGAAAAATCAAAGCCCGTGAATGAAGAAAACGTAAAGAATGAAATACAATATTCACTTCCCCTTTTTATAGGGTTGAGCAACAAAATGATCGCTCATGGAAAAATGTGTGAGATACAACGGCTGCACGAAATCTCAAAAATCACGCCGAAACGAACATGGGGATGAGACATCGGAGAAACAAACATAGCAACAGCTGTTAACAACAATAAATGTGATGCAATGATGAAATTGAAAAATCCAATCGTCGTAAAGTTAATGGCCACGTCAGCGTACCCACTAACTAAAGGGGGAGTAGTTGATGATACATCAAATAAGACTATCATCAAGACCATACATGCACAAGGACTAAGTATCTCAAGATTGAGCTGACTCACAAAGCCCAAAAAGGGTCCGTCGGAACAAATCATAGTCAGAGACCCAAATTCAGGCCCAACAAAACTATCCCTTAAAGAGGAAGAACGTTACAAAGAAAAAGATTCGTGGAGGGAGTTACTCCCCAAGGACATATCTTCATAAATGAGGAGATTGTTACAAAGAACATCTCCCCTTGTTGAGCCTCACGTGCTTATGTTGAATAGATAATTAATAATGACCACTATATAAGGTAAAGGGAACATTCGATAAAAGTATTCAATTTTAGCTGAGTTTTGTCTAGATTAATCTCCATCTCCAACAAAGGTAATGACTTAAGCATCAGAGTGCCTTCGGTCACCAAACACGTAGTCTTTGGCAATTTAAACTTTGTTTTGCAGGTCGAATTTACAGGAGACGAGATTTGGACGCATCAATATTATTAACGATATTATTTTAAAATTATATTAATATATTTATAATTTGTATTGATGATCTTTGGAATTATAACTTTTGTTGTCATAGTTCTTATAATCTCCTAGTAGTGAAAAATATATGTGCATTATAAAGATTTATAAGGGTTAAAAATATAGTTTTGTCTACCACTATTGGTCATTGTCTTGATAATGTGGTTCATAGGCCTGATAGAGGCATTGTCATCGCATTAAGTGAGAGGTGGTGGCGTAGTAACCATACTTTCCACTTTCAGTTGGAGAATTGTCTTTTACCCTTTTAGACTTCTACATGATCACCAGGATTTCGATTGGGAGAGGAAAACTCATTCCATTTGATGAGGATATAAGCTTGAATGGATACTTTGTTAGCAGTTTCTTTATTGTAGTGGTTACTGATGAATTCAATGGGCAAAGCATTGCTTATGCGTACTTCCGAAGAGTGTTCTTAGACCGAATTGAGAGAGGGGAGGTGACTGGACTCCCTAATCTCCAATTAAGGGGAATATATTGTCGCATTTTCCATTTTATATCTCGGGGACTATATTTTTAACAACCACAATCACTGTATTTGATTGGGATGGATGACACCATTTCTCCCTCTAGATAGATTGCAGAAATTTTGTATAGATTGGGTAGTGGGATCCCGCCTCACTGATACAAAGGACTTGATGATGCATCAAGTTCGAAGTCCGACATCTGTGGATGCACGATATGGTTGCAGGTCTGACATGTATTATTTTAGCAATTGCATTTAGTAATTCAAATTAATAATTCATTTAGTAAGTTGAGATTTGTATCTTTTTTTTTTTTTTTTGTGTGTAGAGTATTGGTGGTGTGAATACATGTGTACGTACAATCTAGTTTTGAAACACCATGATCATTGTGTCATGCCCATAATGCCATGTTACATTGAGGATAAATTGCACATCGTTATCATGAAGTTGCAGACAGTGTGTATAACAGTAGGTAGTTTTTGAGATGAAAACAACTGATACAATTCTTTGGCGACCATGGGCGGCGACGAGATGATATTGATAACGTGCATCACCTCGTGTACGAGAATGTCAGGACCGAAGTTAGCTTTCTTCTACTAGAGTGATGTTTTTCTCACCGAAAGTACGAGCATGGTATTTGAGCGAGAGATGCTAGATGCAGAGATGGGTATAAAAGTTGTGCCAAAACCTCCACTACTTCCCATGTTATCAGAGAAAATGCCAAAACCCAAGGAGGTATAAATAAGATATTGAACATTACGGAGCGAATGGGTGGCCTAACAATATTTATTTTCAACATGAGGAACTTCACTACTAAGTTCAGTGGGACATAGGTACATTTTATATTTATTTATTATTTGCACAATTGAAGTTTTATATTTTCAGTTTTTTTTACTCTTTATATTTTTCTTCAGTGGCACCATCGTCCAAGCAGGTGAATCGGGCGTACATGGGAGCTAATATAGGTTATTATACGCCTGTCGTGATTATGAAAATGTTAAGATTCCAGTACCTACGAACTTGACATTTGAGCCACATGCGTACGAGACTATTTCTCCTATTTAGTTTGGTGATGTGGATGACCCGTGGACATTTTGAATGTTAAGTTCGCAGGGCTTGATGGTCACATGTTGATTACTTTTGTAACTAAGCCTATACTATTATACCCAAAGATTGATGCACTTGATTCGGTAAGATATTTATAAGTTTTTTTTTTTTGATACTTAATGATTTTTTTTACTAAAATATCAATTATTATTTCATGCAACATACTTTGCATGTGCTATACGGATTTTCTTTGGGTCAACCACAACATGAGGCATTCATTGCACACAACTACTCATGATTACTTTTGATGGTTGTTGGAGGAGAGAGATGAGACTCAGACTACTGCGACTCGGGCACAAGTATTAGAGGAAGATATTGAGCGCCTCAACAGGGAGTTAAGCACCACAAGGGTGTTTGAGTCTTTGACACCTGAGAGTAGTAATAGAAGGAGGCGTATGAGATTTTTTTTTTAAATTTTTTTTTTAAATTTTCATGTGACATTAACTTTAGTTCCATTGTTAAGACATTACTTTAGACGTTACTTACTTTCAGATGTTTGACACTAATATCGTTTTTTAGATTTACTTTAATTGACTTTGAGTCTATTGATTTTATTATGATTAATTGAGCTAGCTTGATTTTTCTATTTATAATTGATTAAGCAAGTATTGGTTCAAAATTCTTCAATTATCTCAAACCCAAGAGAATTTCTAAAATAAATAAAATAAAATAAAGTTTTTGGTGATTGCAAGGCAGGGGCAATATCCAGATTAACAAAAAAAATTAGTCGGACGCCTTTTCACAAACTGTCATCTATTCATGGATAGTGAGATGGATGACCTCCTATACATCCCCATTGGAGATGGTCTTAGATAGAGATGGTCTAGATTAGATCGAAGATCACTATGGATCACTTAGATAAGAGAGGGAGGACTCTCAAACTGAATACCAGGTGCTAATGGACGAGAAGACGTAAATCATAGTAGTGGATTGTGGTGGCTCTTATCTGAATACCGGGTGCTAATAGACGAGGCTTCTCAAAAAGTAAGAGCACATGGATAAAAAATTGGGTGTAGGGAGAAGAATCAGAATGTGATCCCTTGCCATTGTTTTTTGAATAAATTTGCTTAGTGGGTAAGCAATGGAACTGGATTGGAGGACTTGGTGAACGTTGTATCTAAGTTTTATACACGTAAAGCACGCGGAGTTCCCTTTCAAAGAAAGAAAGAAGACCAGAGAGACAGAGAGCGAGTGGAGATTCGATTAGAGTAGATGGGGCTGCTTTCGAACAGAATAGCTAAGGAGGATCTCAAGGCCGGAGATCACATCTATTCTTGGAGGTCCGCTTACATCTACGCTCATCACGGTTCGTTCCTTCGTTCTTACGACTGAATGCCTTTTGCTGCTTACTACTTGATAATGCCTATACCTATACTGTTGGTTGATTTCATTTCATAAATGAATTCTATATCACCATTCTAAACACTATTAGACTATTAGTGTGTGAATTCTGACCCTGCTTCTTTTTCGCATTTCTAAACATTGGTTGACATTTTTGGCTTATTTTACTGCATTTCAGTCCCCAATGTTACATTTATTCCATTGTTGCCTCGGTCTAAAATATCAACATAGGATGATTCTAAATAAGTATGAAATTCTTCTAAGAAATTTACAAATATAGGGGGGGACTTTCAATTCAAAATCGCTGATTGGGTTACTCCTTTGGTTATATTATGGAAGTTGTGGATGGAACGTAATAGCTAAGTTCATGAAGATAAGCAAGTTAATGTCAATTCTGTAATCTTAAGAGTCCAGAATGGGATAAATCTCGCATCAAGCGTGGTGTTTACTTCCAGACGACCATCTATCAATGCATCAGGTATCTTTCTTTTTGAAGTTGGATCTCTAGAATACTAGAACTCCATCCAACAGGTTGGGTTGCCTTAAACGTGGATGGCTCCATTTCTGATAACTTGGTGGCTGGTGGTTTTATTAGAGATGAATTTGGGGTCTGTCTTATTGTAAAACGGTATGCATTCAATGAGGGATCAACAATAGAATGGAGTCCATTACCCTTTAAGAAAGACTGAAAGTCTTGCAATGTGATGTTTATACAAAATATTATTGTTAGTTAAAGTTCAACATTCTTGGACTTACAAGTTCAAGTGTTTCAACTTGTGTTTTTGGATAAGGGTGACACTTAAAGTTTACATCATTTCCACCAAAGCTTAATATTATCTCTGGCTTGGGTAGGCAATGTTTAGCTCAACTGTGAACTACTCGATACATGTCTCAAGGATGACATCATATAAACAGTTGGTGGATCTGAGCAGAGAACAATAATACTAATTAAATTATCATTGCCATTCGTATTAACAACTCATGGGTTTTAGTTCCAAAGAAAGCAAAAAAGAGAAGGATCGTAGTCATTATATTGCTTTGCTTAGAGCATCTCCAACAACTCAATCAACAACCTCAATGTGAGGCTCCTTAAATTAATTAAATACTATTATTTAAGGATCTCCTTAAGAGAAAAGAGAAATTTTGTGTAAATCCTGTAAAAAAAAAATTCATTAGATATCCTCCTTACATATCTTTTATTGTTATAAATTGGATAGACGCAGGGATGTGAGATCCCATTCAAAGTCAAATTATCTTTTATTTGACTGAGTGAAACCAAACATGTTGCGCTTAGTAAAATTGTGTCACCTGTTGAGGCCGATGGAGACACAAAATAGATTCCCAACTCATTAAAATTGCCACTTGTACAAATTTAGCCCCCAACAAGCCTCTTAAGGAGGATGTTGGAGATGCTCTTAGGTCCAAAGAAAGCAACATAGCCATTAGTCCCTAATTATAGTTGTTCCTATGCTTAGGGGGGGTAAGAAGGCAAAAAAGGATAATAAGCAATGGTCCCAAATTTATAGTTTGATGTAATTCAAAACCAATAGATAACTTGAAAAAGCCCACAATTGAAAAAAACATGTTTTTGGATAAAATTTCTCTTATCTCCCTGAATCTCTCTTCATTAAAATTCTAATGGTGTTTGCCAATGGGGAAAGTGATGGTGTTGGTTGCCACTACAAAGAAAGGACCAAGATATGGTTAAATCTCTTAAAGACCTAAGGGCAAAACTGAAAATGTGAAAATTTCATTCAAAAGACCTGATGGCTAAGATCCTGAAAACTAATCATCTAGCACACAACAACTAATATTCTAGCATGCTACAACGTTTTTTAAATCATTTTTTTAGTAGTCTAGAAAAGTTGTCGGGTCCCAATGTAGAGAATTCAGTCCAATTATCGAAGCAAAAATCCTACCCTTAATCCTATAAGGAAACAAAAGTCCTGCTTTGATAATTGATTTATGTATCAAAACTTAGTACGTAAATAAGTCTTCAAGGTTAGCTTCAATCTTTTCTCTAAAAAGAGGCTATAAGGACCATCTACCACAAATCTATTAGTATACACATGCACATGATACACAACAACTCAGAGATTATGTGAAAACAATAAATAATAAGAAGAAATCAGAAGAAAGGTTACGATCTCTCGATTAAAATTTCTTAACAAGCTTTGGTTTACAACAATTAGTTATGTATATGGATTGCTTTGTCCTATTTGACCATGGAAACCCCGTCTAAAATTCTAAATTAGAACCTATTCCTATTTTTAAAAGAACCAATGCTTAAGAATGTTCCAAAAATATCATGGACTTTTCACGATGCTGCTCTGAGATCAGTGGTGAGCTTGACCCGCACGAGGGGTGTTGCCTCTGGAATCCGTTGTGCGATGATATATCCATCAGAACCCAAAGATCACTAACCTTCTTTTGTATCAGCAGAGAAGGACTTATAATGTGAATGAATAACATGGCATAAGCTAAGTAGGCTGCGACGAATTTTGTGATCAATTAAACTTTTTTACTATGCTTTCCTATATCGCTAACCACTGCTCATTGGTAATTTTTTCTATCGCGCTTTTACTTTATTTGTGCATTTCTTTCATTTGGTCATGACTTCCAGTCTTCTTCATGCCATGTTATAGCCGTGTGCTTCGAAAGACTAATTTTTTGTGAGCTTAAAGTCATTTGATGTTAATATATCAACTGGATATGAGTTTTGTTATGGCGTACAAATATTTAATTCAGTTAATGAAGACAGTTTGTTTATGGTTTTTGTTTTGTTCTATGTTTTCTTCTTCAAACAACTCACTTGCCCCTTGTAGAATTGCAGTATGAATGCCGTATACACAGAATTTCAAAATTTTTCTCTCGAGTTCTTCTACTTAACATTCAAGGTTTACATTCATTTTGGCATTGGTGATGTGGCATGATCTCATTAGTTCACACTTTTTAACTTTTAAAAAGTTATGTAATGAAAAAAATCTTCACCCAATGAAAACATGCCACATCGGCGAATGTCAAATAAATGTAGATTTTTTGAATGTTCGAGTAAAGTTTTCCTTTTCTCTCTTAACAATCACCAAGTTCGCAAAGCTAAGCTGCGTGCAATGCAATAACAATCAGGTATATATACTGCTGAGGGAAAAGTTATCCACTTCACTCGAGGAGCAGGCCAGGAAGTTGGTACAGGAACTTTCTTAGACCGTATCATCTTCAGTTCTTCTCGATCTCCTTCAGACGTTCCATGTGTTAGATGTGGCGATCAAAGACTGGATGGTGTGATATGTTCTTGCATTGAATGCTTTCTCTCCGGTGGTGACCTGTACCTCTTTCAGTATGGTGTGTCACCAGCATTTTATCTTGCCAAAGCCCGAGGAGGAACCTGCACTCTTGCCACCTGTGACCCACCAGCAGATGTCCTTCATCGTGCCTCTTACCTCCTCCAAAACGGCTTTGGCGTTTATCATATTTTCAAGAACAATTGTGAAGATTTCACTATCTACTGTAAGACAGGTTTGTTGGTGGTTACTAGCATTAGCGTGGGCCGAAGTGGGCAGGCAGCATCATTCCTGGCAGCTGCTAGCGCAATAGTTTCTTCACCTTTGCGCTTCTTGACAACGAGTTTTACTGGCCTGACGGCAGTAGCTGGTGGCATGTATTGTGTTAGTCGATTGGTATCTGATATTGGAATGCGGCGTGATGTTGCTAAAGTCCCAGTGGAGAGGCTCACTGGGGAGCTGAGCCTTGAAGAGTCGTAGCAGAGAATGGGGTGATGTTCTGTGGAAGAACCGTTAAATGGTTTGGCATTGTTAAAAGGTTGGGTCTGTTATTTCTTGTTGGCTGCCATTTGATTTCAGGAACAGGGAGGACAACGACATAATGTATTGTTTGTGACAACGGTGCAAGAGATTGCACCTGTGATATGTGGGTATGTAATAGAATTCGGATCATGTTGGCGAATTCAAGATTGGATTTTGAGATATAAGCTTGATGGATGCTGTCGCCATAAGGGGATAATATTTTGCATCTCTTTGAATGTATGATTCTGCAGGTTATAACCTTACATGCCAAACTTAACTGTGTGTTTTATGAAATTTCGATGATTGGATTTACAATATCATAAAAACACAATATGTTCCTAAGGTTGTGTTTGATTGAAAAAAGAAGGAATAATTCTAAGGAGCCTTGTTAGGGGGCTCTTTTGTGCCTCTTTGGGGTTTTTGATACTTCCACCCCTTCTATGGATAGTGTTTTAAAGAAAATGGGTACAAAGTGTAAAAAAATCAAAAGAGATGCAAAAAAATGCTTCAAAACAAGGCTCCCTAGACTTACTAAAAAAATGTTCTCTCTATCTCAACCAAATAATATTTCTTGAAGACATTCACTAAAAACACAAAAACACAAAAATAATATAAATAAAAATTGAATCATCTATTTAGGACACCAAGTTGTTGTTTAAATTAAAGACAATATTAAACTTAAATAATTGTTTTGTAATTCATTTGAGTTAAACCAGAAACAAGAGAGTTTCACCCCATTTTGACATTATTCATTGAGATATTTGTTTAGGTTCACGCCATTAAATATCTTAATAAACGAGCTTTGTGGGTTTTTAAGGATTGCTCCTTCAGGCAGTCTTGGATAATGGGTGTTGGCCAGCCTCTATCGCGTCTAAGTTGGGTCATCAAGATTATAATGAAGAAATTCACATTTTAATGCATATCTCGAGGAACTCATGGAACTTTAACAAGTAGTTTCTACACAAATCCTTAATTTTATCAAATTTCCAGCTCAAACGTTACTCTAAAATATAGTTTTTATTTAGGTGTTTTCTCGTTGCACCCCCCAAGTTTCTTAAATTTGCCCAATCTCATAAGACACCTCAATTAATATTGAAGTCTCGAAAGGCACCTCATTCTCAAATCAAAATTGGTATGGTATTTTTTTTTAATAGAAATTGGAATTCAACGTGTCTACGTGGCCTTATTTTTGCAGCAATTTTAAGGGCCTTATTGACATTGTGATAAAATCACAATTTTAACAAAATAAAGAGAGCTGAAATATAATAAAATAAAAGTCAAACAAAAACTAAATGATAAATGGTATTTTTGGTGTTTAACGACTGCCCCTTTAATGGTTTAGGACAATGAACGTTAATCAACTTGCGGCCAACCCTGTGTCGCTCCCAAAGTGGGTCTTGTTTGCTTAGGGATTATGATAAAAAAAAAATCCTATGAATTTGATTAGGCCCTTTTTCAACTTGGGTTGCAAGTGGGTGGGTTGAAAGCATTGCCACCATTGTTTCGATGCTCTGCCCATTCCCAACCCAACCAAATCTCGCATTGGCCTCTATGTGCCCATGACCAACCCAATCTTTACATCTTAATGTCCAAGTTGAACATTTGGCCACATAAATCGTGTTAGTTAACTAGGCATTTTTCATAAATGCCTGAATTTTTTAATAAACAATTTCAAACAAAATTGATACAATCAAATAAGTTGACTTATATATTTCAATTCCATCAGATTTTTAATTTGTTCATAAAAAAGCTCAATTACCAAAAAGTTAAACTCCTAACATACCCTTCCCCCTTCCCCATACACACAAAATAAATAAATAAATAAATAAAAATCAATCTAATAGTTCAAACTTGCATTTTCCAAATGGCTCATGCTTTTTTACACCACACTTTTGTTGAAAGACATTGCCCCATTTTTTATGTGTTAAAGGACACCACCAATATAAATAATACTTATTCATCTCTTCTCTCATCTTTTATCTCAGGAACAGAAACCACCACTGCATCGCTCCACTGCCGGCTGCACCACTCTTTTTGAGGGCCATACCACCCCGCCACCACCTTTCTTATCTTATTCTTCTTTTCTACCGCTGGCGGCACCACCCTGCCCCGCCTCCTTCTTATCTTCCTTTTTTTTTTTGATTTTTTCCTGCCTTGGAGCAGATTCCTACAAGTGGGGAACCCTCACTTGTACAAATATGCTCGAGGCAAAAAAAATAGAGGATAAGAGAAAAATAGGAAAATAATAAAAGAGGATAAGAAGAAGATATGAGAAAAATAGGAACAAAAACAACAATAAGAAATGAGAAGAAGAAGATGATGATGAAAGGAGAGAAGAGGTGTGATCGGCCGACAGGCGGGTGGCGGCGAGGCGATGTGATGATGTTGTTGTCCCTTAAGAGATAAGATAAGTAGTGGTGAGTTTTTTTGTTTATATTGGTGACGTCCTTCAATAGGTGGTTATGTGATTCATAAAGGTGGTGGTGTGTTTTAGATAGTGGGTGGTGATGTCCTTCATCAAAAGTGGTTGTGTAAAAAAAAACAACAATTCTAAACAGCCAAGCCTTGATGCAGGAGTGCGCCAGGCCGTGCTGTCCCGCACATGGTTACATAGAGAGAAAGAGTAGGACAACCAAATGACCTAAATTCTCTTTCTATGGTCTGACAATTCCCACATTTTTCACAAGTTTTCCAATGTATGGCTTCATTAGCGCACAGATAGACACTGTCATAAAGAAAGTATTCCACATCGTCATAAGTACATGACTCGTAGAAACCACCATTTTTATCTGACCCACCAACTCTTAACTTTCGACCCCACTTAAATTCAGAGTTAACCCCTTCATCCGCTTCCTGGGAATGAGACAGAGCTTGCTTCAACTAATTAGTATATGGCTTGAGGCTCTGCAATGTACTATTCAAAACCTAAAAAAAGTAAAGAGCTAACTTAAAATAAAACTTTAGAGGATAACGCCCAACCATGCAAATAACACTAGTAATAAGCAAATTGTTGTCCACACAGTAGTCCAAACCAGTTGAGTGAAATTCGTTGGTCTCGTTTTGAATCAATATCCTCTTAGAGGTCTAATAAGCACTTTGAAAGCTATATCACATTCTACACCACTACATGACTTGTAATAAGCAAACAAACTGTTGTCCACACTGCAAACTCAAAACAATCTCTCAATCAAGATCCTACCATAATGTGATCAAACGACAAATATTTTTGGTAAGAACCAAAGCAATCTGAAAACATATTTTTCCAAAACTTCAAAGAGCAAAAAGTACTTCGTGAGCAAACACAACTTTTCCAAAATAACACATGAGAAGATACATACAACTAATCCATCAACAAGTGATATAGACAACCAAGATCAAGACGAAAACAAACAAATCAGCCTGCACAAAAAAAAATCAATAGACATCACATCATACATAAATAATAACATCAAGAATGGCTAAAATTTATCACATAGTTGTTGTTTCATACGCAAACATAAATCAAAGTTTGGCTATGAATTCCATTTAGATATGAGTAGTGCTACAGTGTCTGGTCATCTGTGACTGTTTTGTGCCTGGATGGTACCAGGCACATGCATTGTTGATGTGGCAAAGAGAGAAATCAAACAAATACACATTGCTCCTATATATATAAATACACATTGCATAAATACTTACAAGTTTTGTTACGCGTGGAAGTGTTACAAATGCCGAAATGCGAAGCTACAAAGCAAAATACTAACAAATATCGGAGACAATCAATTTACGTGGTTCGGCAAACTCGCCTACGTCCACGACAAATACCAACTTTACTAGTGAGATCGAAAATTACAAATGAAGAGAGCTACAAAACAACAATGACGTTACAAATACAAGGTGTCTCAGCGACACCACACAGATACGCTGGTTGCGTATAACACAAAACAAAAACAAAAACAAAAACAAAAACAAAAACAAAAACAAAAACAAAAACAAAAACAAAAAACAAAAAACAAAAAACAAAAAACAAAAAACAAAAAACAAAAAACAAAAAAAACAAAAAAAAAACTCTCTTTCTCTCCTCACACCTCTCTTTCTTCCTCTCTCACACAGATACCACAAGGGATGAACCCTAACTCACAAACACAACAGATCTTGATTTTGGAGGGTGATTGAAGAAGGGGAAACTCATCCTTCTTATATAGGCTTCACAGGCAGTGGTGGAAGGCGGTGGAGATCCTTCCACCACCTTTTTCTTCCCTCTTCTAGCTATTCCAACAAATCATCTTCACAATCCAACTTGTTCTAGCTGATTTCCCGCCATAGAATCAACGATTTCCAGCTGTTGCAAGCTTATCAAAGTCTCCATGAAGTTCTAGTGGTTGCCGACATGCTAATTTCAGGTATGTTCTCTTTTCCAACTTTGTTTTTTTTGTTTTTGTTTTTTGTGTACTTCACTATATTTCAACAATTCTCCATCTCGGTGAAGATTTCACAAATTTGAGCCGACAACAACAAACACGAACAACTAAGTTTCAATGAACATAATCAACCTAATACTGATTGAGGGTCTCACCCCTCCAAACGCGCTCATAGGCGCCATATACCAGAAGGTGTCTTATACCAAAGCATGCTCAAACTAACAAACGAACTCCACCTTGACTAGGATGGAGTCTCGAACCAGATTTTTAAGAAGCACAATGTGCACAAACTTTCATACTGCACATCTTCATATCTTCTACCAATTGTTTTATTAACAACTCGTGCATAACTATCTCACATTTACTACCTGCACACAAATGCCAAACCCTCGAGGTTTCCTTACAAACATCTTTGGAGCTATCAGTAACTCCACCAGAAGTAACATCCATAGGGCCTTCAACAACACAAGTTTCTCCACCAGATTCAACTTTTTCAATCCTTGTAACTGTACTCCCCTGCAATAAGTACAAGTTACCCTTCCGAACCGCTTTCAGAATCACCAGTGCACCGTAAACAGCCTTTAGAGTTCCACCATTTACTGAAACCTTGTAACCTTTGGACTCTAATGCACTAACAGATATGAGATTCTTCTTCAAATCGAGTACATACCGAACATCATTCAAGACCCGAACAAGTCTATTATGCAACTTCAACTTGATTTTACCTATCCTTGCAATTTTGCATTCATCATTGTTGCCCATATAAACACCACCACCATCCATTTCTATAAAATTAGATAACCAGTCCCTACGGGGACACATATGATAGGTAGAACCTGAATCAAACAACCACTCATTAGAATTAGGGGTGGGCACGGGACGGGATGGGACGAGATAAACCCATCCCAATCCCATCCCGTTCATACGGGATCGGGACGGGACGGGATCGACGTGCTCTGATTATATGCATTTCATTTTCTTTAATCAATCTGCAATTTACTGACTAAATGCATGAGTTTGATTATTTAATTTGGGTCTTACTGGAAAAAATTGACAGTCATTTTATTACTCACGTTGTTGTTAACCTCTTACTAGTATGATTGCTTCCTTATTTTATACTTATAATGACAATGAACAACTTACAAGTGGCATCAATTATACAAACAAATCAAACTCATACCATGAAGAACATCCATCTACTGATATTTCATTGATGTTCACGTACCAATGAGCTCTAATGTTGTATACTGATATGTACTTTATTATGCAGAAAGAGATTGCCTAGCTTACCTATGAATGTGAACACAATTTGGTGGGATGAATCAAGTTTGCTATCTTTAATTGCATAAGCATACTCATACGCGTCTAATGTTGAAGTAGAAAAGTAGTCTATGCTAGTAAGTTCAGTGTCACTGGAAAAAAGTTTCTTATTTTGTGAGGGAAATTGTATTATTTTGTGGGCAATCTCTGTGATGGCCAAATCTGGGTTTGCAGAGCTGATTGATTTTAATCTCATCCGTGCAACAGATGTGCAACTTCCAGCCAATGGAACTTTTGCAATTGCTCATTCCTTAGCAGAATCTCAAAAGGCTTTATATGGGCATCCAAATATTGCAATCTTAAACTAAATAAATAAATAAAAATATTAATAATAAATATGAAAAATTAGCTCGGGACGGGACGGGATTGGCGGGATTGAAAATCTTCATCCCATCCCATCCCATTCTAGATCGGGATGGAATTATTCAATCCCATTAAGACCCGAAAAAATCGGAACGGGATCGGGATTGCGGGATGGGATGTGATGCCCACCCCTAATTAGAATGACTCACCAATGCTGAAGTTGCAGACAACGAATACACATCATCATCATCTTCAACCAAATTGTGCACTACATTCGCATCTGGCTTTTTCTTTCCTTTTTCTATTGCAATTTTCAATGCCTCACAGTCAATCTTCCAATGACCCTTCTTATGACAGTAGGCACATTTATCCTTCGGCAAAAACCTTCTGTCTACATATTTTCCTCTTGACTGTGATATTCCTCTATTACCAACATACCTCTTTTCAGATCTTCCCCTCGCTACCAACACTTCTGACGTTGCATCCCGATGGATCTTGAGATCCTTCATCCTGAATTCATAATTGAGAAACGCCGTAACCACCTCATTATAATTCAATTATTATTTTCCCGTTAACAAAGTCGTAACGAGATGTTCATACTCTTCTGGAAGGGAATTCAAAAGGCACAAAGCATTG
The DNA here is from genome assembly GCA_963556465.1 of Berberis vulgaris. Taxonomy (NCBI): domain Eukaryota; kingdom Viridiplantae; phylum Streptophyta; class Magnoliopsida; order Ranunculales; family Berberidaceae; genus Berberis; species Berberis vulgaris. The sequence continues at coordinate 85,543,600 of OY747133.1, forward strand.
TAATTTTCTGGAACATCTTCATTCAAATTCAATAGGTTGGCAATAAGCCTATTGAACTCATCCAAATGTTCAGACAAAGTAATCTCGAGTCTCATATTCATTCGAAAAAGTTGCTTCGCGAGGAAGAGCTTATTCTGGATACTCTTCGTCATGTACTTGTCTTCCAACCTTTTCCATAACACCTTAACGGAGGTTTCCTTCATAACAAAGTATTTTTGTTCATTCGCTAAACACAGTTGGATAAACCCACGCGCTTGCCGATTCAATTTGTTTCATTATTCTTCACTCATTTTCTCCGGCTTGTCTCCCAAAACATCATCCACATTCTCTTTTGCCAACACATCTTGAACTTCGCATTGCCACATGCCAAAGTTATTATTTCCATTGAATTTTTCGACATCAAATTTACCGACTGTAGCGGTAACCATCTTTGATCCAGAAGTTGACGGATCTGACATACTTTTCACCAACCTCCAATTCACGCAGTGTCAAATGAACCCAAAGAACTAGCCCTCGGCTTTGATACAAATTTGTTATGCGCGGAAGCATTACAAATGCCAAAATGCGAAGCTACAAAACAAACTACTAACAAATACCGGAGACAATCGATTTACGTGGTTCGAAAAACTCGCCTACGTCCACAAAAAATACCAACTTTACTAGTGAGATCGAAAGATTACAAACGAAGAGAGCTACAAAACGTCAATGACGTTACAAATACAAGGTGTCTCAGCGACACCACACAAATACGTTGGTTGCGTATAACACAAAAAAAAAACTCTTTCTCTCTCCTCACACCTCCCTTTCTTCCTCTCTCACACAGATACAACAAGGGATGAACCCTAACTCACAAACACAACAGAAATGCCAGACACAAAACAGGCACAGATGATCAGGCACTGTAGAATTATTCTTTAGATATCTCAACAATGACATGTTAGCAACCTGAAACCCATTTGAAATAAAGAAAGAAAAAAAGATAGTGTTTACCTCAACAGAGAAAAATCTGAGTTTTCTATATGAAACCCCACCAAGATTGCTGGGTTTAAAAAAATTAGACTCAATTATTCAAAAATTTTACTCAATTAATCCAAGGTAAATGCAAAATGGTTCGAAAATTAATCTCGACCAGAGAATGACGTGGACTTAACGGTTTTATAAAAAAAAAAGTTTAAAAATTAGTCTTGACCCGTCAATAACTTGGATTTAACGGTTTTATGAAAAAAAAAAAACAAGTTAGATTCGATTACTTATTAGAATGAGTGTCAAATAAATTAATGAGTGCTTAAAAAAAAACCTTACTTGATTTATTGAGTGCTAAATAAATTATTCCTATGTATTTGATTTATTGATTTCTCCCCCCTAGTTAGCAATGACACGTCACGTCAGAAAGGCCTGGGCTGCAAAATGAGGCTGACTGCAATGAGTGTCTTCTCTCTTGTACGCCTTCATCATCTTGGCATCTTCTCCGCAAACAAGCGTATCACCACTTCCAGTCGTGGTCGGGCACAAAGATTCAACGGATAATATCCGTCCGTTGAATATTTTTGGTGTGTGAGTGTGCCTAGTAGTTGTGTTCACTGCTCGTCAAGCAAGAAAACCAACCGAATAATTCTAGGTGGCCTGTGTTTGTTGCCTGGGAGACTGCCTGGACCCTCCTGGGCACGTGCCTGGAGACTCCTGGGCACGTGCCTGGGAGGGTGTTTGGCACGTGAACCCAGGCCCAAATTTGGGCTCCAAAACCTCGGCTCCAAATTTCTCCAAAATCAATTTGGCAAGCTCCTCTGCTCCGCTCCTCCTCATGCCTCCTCTGCTCCTCGTCACGCCTCCGCTGCTCGGCTCCTCGTCACGCCTCCGCTGCTCGGCTCCTCGTCACGCCTCCTCTGCTCCTCGTCATGCCTCCTCTGCTCCTCCTCAGATATCGCAACGAAGCCCAAAGGCCACACCATTTCTAGGGTTTCTTGTTAAGAGGGTCTCTCTTCTTCTTCATCTTCTTCTGGTACATTTTCGTCATCAATCACTGCTTAATATCTTGAAATTTGATTGATAATGCTGGTTTGTGTTTGGTTTGATAATCCTGCAATCACTGCTTTTGAAATTTGGTTTAATATCTTCAAACCCAAACCAGGAAGGCAACCAGTCCTGACCCAAACGTCCCTCTCGAGCCTCAGGTGCAGAGCCATGTATGGACCTCCTTGGGCCATTCTTTTAGATAACCTCTCACCAATTTCCTCTATCCAGCTCCTGAACTTCAAAGCTTCAAATGCAACCTATACAATATGTTCAGTATCCATATCAAAATTGGAAAATTTGGGGTGTAACAATTGAGGCATAAAATGGATCAGGTTCGAGTTTAAGTTACATTTGATTAGAACGAGTTCAATCTTATTTTAGCAAAAGTCAATCATACGAAACCCAATTTATGCTTTTACAATATGAAGCATGTATCACAATGCATTGTAGACAACATGTTTTTTGTTGTTGTTGTTTTTTTTTTTTTTTTTTTTTGTATAAACCAATCATAATTTTAGCCTAATTGTAAAACATTTTAAAGATTAGCTGAATTTGTATGAAAGACCACACTAAAACAAAAGTTAAAAACTAGATCAGGTTAATCCTTTCACGAATATAAATTTTACCTTGCAACAAAGTTTCTGCAGGTCTGGGCTGAGATCCTTGGAGAGACTAGAATCGAACCCACGAATAATGAGAATACCATATTTGTTGATCTATTATACAACAAGAGAGAAAAAAAAATGTCAAATATAAATATCAAACATCTCAACTACTAAGCAATAACACATAATGTACCAATATATGGAATAGATGGACATACAGGTCCCAGTAAATGTGTATGAACCCAATCTTCGTCCATGTGAACAGGTAGGGTTGGAGCAGAGACTACACTACGATATTAAATAGGAACTGGTAAACTTAGAATTGGTACAGGCTACTCCTTAAATGTGAAAATTTGTGAGAATAATATTTTCTTTTGTCATGGAATTATATTTTTTATTGCGTTTTGATATGTGTTTCAATATACATGTAGATACTCTTACGTACATATCTGATGAGAACTACTCCTTTAATAGGTTCAGTAAGAATAAACTTTATAAGAGATAAGGGATGGATAATGTAGAAGATATTGAATTGATGGAGAATGAAAAAAATTTAGAAGAAATAAGGGATCCTACAGAAGGGATGGAATTCAGCGGCATTGATGAGTACCAACGTTATTATCATGATTATGGTAATAAAATAGGATTTTCAGTGAAAATAAAGAATACAGAAAAAGATGAAAATGGAAAAACTATATTCATTACGCTTGCATGTGGTCGGTCTGGGCAGCATACAAATAAATCACAAAGTGTTGTAAACAAGCGGGGTACAGCTAAATGTGGATGTTTGGCTAAAATTAGAGGTAAAATACACTCTGATGGTGATGTGTTAGTGACAAAAGTAACAGTTGATCACAATCATGAATTGAGCCCCGAAAAATCAAGATTTTATCCGAAAAATAGAGTTATGAGCTCATATGTGAAGAAGAAGCTGAATTATAATGATAGAGCAGGTATTAGGCCAAATAAGAATTTTACTTCATGTGTGGTTGAAACAGGTGGTCATGATATTCTGCAATTTTCTCAGAAAGATTGTTACAATTATCTGGATAAAATGAGGAGGTTGAGACTTGGGGAGGGGGATGCAGAGGAGCAGAGGAGGCGTGAGGAAGAGCCGAGCAGCGGAGACGTGACGAGGAGCAGAGGAGGCGTGAGGAGGAGCGAAACATAGGAGCTTGCCAGATGAGTAGATCTGCGCAGGAGGAGCTTGCCAAATTGATTTTGGAGAAATTTGGAGCCGAAGTTTTGGAGCCCAAATTTGGGCTTGGGTTCACGTGCCAAACACCCCCAAGGCACGTGCCCAGGAGGGTCCGGCAGTCTCCCAGGCAACAAACACAGGACTCGGGGGGCTCCTGTGCACAAAGAGCAGGAGGAGCTCCTGCGCATAGATTTGAACCGTCGGATCTGATGAACGATCCAGATCTATGGATTTGAAAAAAAAAAAATTCACAGTTTTTAAAAACTTTTTCCCTCTTTACAAAAACTCAATTTTTTTTTCTCTCTACTTAACAACAATAGCGGGGGTGGTGGTGAATTTGGTGGTGGTGGAGGATGGCGACTACAGCAGAGAATTTGAGTTCCAAATTACTTCTCTTTTCACTAATTTGAGTTCAAAATTCCCAGTTCTTCTCCTTCCACTAATTACTTCTGCTACTCCATCAATTCTCCTCCACACCCTAGAGAGTTTGAGTTCCAAATGTCTTCAACTTCTCTTGAAGTAGAACCCACCACTTCCCCTGCTGATGAACTCTTCTATAAAGGAAACCTCCTCCCTCTTCACCTACCTCCGCGCTTACAAATGGTTCAAAAGCTTCTTCAAAATTCTTCCAACTCTACTTTTGATGACAACATGAAAACTGATCCCTTTGAAGAAAACTGTATGACCCCTTTTACCACCACCAATACTACTACTAGTACCCCATTTGAGTCTTGCAACATTACGCCTTCGGGTTCGTGTAGAGTCAGTAGAGAACTCAACCCAGAGGAGTATTTCTTCGAATGCAACACTGATGTGAGTGGTTTCATTGCTGACCACCCAAAGAAGTCTTGGGCTAAGAAGCTCAAATTGATCAAGCAATCTTCCTTGGGTATGAAACTCAAGGCTTCAAGGGCTTATCTCAAGTCTTTGTTTACCAAAACAAAGTGTTCTGATGATGATGTCTTTGTTGAAGCTACGAAGAAGGAAGGCGAAGAAACGGTTTCAAGAGCCAAGGAGAGCTTGAACAAGTATATGAAGGGTGGAAAGAAAAACCCATTTGGCCAAATCTATAGTGGCACTACTACTAGTACCCAAAGGAGGTCATTTTCATTATCAATGAAGAAGCATTCATCAAGTAAATCTACATCATTTTCATTGTCTTCAGGTTCTTCATCATCATCATCTTCTAGTGCAAGTTCAAATGGATTTTATGAAGTAATGATGGAACTTTTATCAACTAAAAGGAAGTTCAAATGGATTTTAATGTGCAAGTTCAAAGCTCGGAGATTGAAAGTTCAATTCAAGGAGCCATTGCTCATTGCAAACAATCTCAGCAAGCCATTGGCTCAAGGAAGACTCTGAATTTTTGTAAAGAGCGAAAAAGTTTTAAAAAACTGTGAATTTTTTTTTTCAAATCCACAGATCTGGACCGTCCATCAGATCCGACGGCCCAGATCTATGCGCAGGAGCTCCTCCTGCCCTTTGTGCGCAGGATCCGACGGCCTAGAATTATTCAAACCAACCTCTACTCCCTGAACCCTAAACCTTTTTCCCTCTTCTCCTCTCATCACAGCCGGCTGGTGTTACTGAATGATTGGATTGGTAAAGTGAAGTGTACAAAAGAAAGAAAGCAGCAAATTACTTCAAAATTGAATTCTGTTCAATGGCCGCAAACAACGCCGGAGTATAAATTTATTTTCTTTTCTGTATAGGGTTTGGTTTTCTTTGATATTAATACTACAATGTTATGTGAAGTATGTTTCTTTACTATTACGATTTCATTTAATGAATTATCTTATCTATCTGAGTACAGCAGGGACTATCGTTTCCTTTTTTCTCAATGTTCAACAACCAGAATAATTTAGGGATTTTCGGATCTTCTTCTTTTTCGTCAGAGGAGCCTCTTCCACCCCCTCCTCCATCCGTGGAAGTTGTTGTCTCAGAGGAAGAGGTAACCTAGTCTCCTTACTATATAATACATCATCATACAATTGAATATAGAATTTCATCTCATTTCTCACACTCTCTATCTCTTGGGAACAAACCAGATGTCCTCCTCCACAGTGGATTCCCTGGATTTGGATCAAGGACTTACTCTGCTCAAGGTCTTCTTTTTCTTTCTCTCTTCACCATTCCACACATATCATAGGCCCCGTTTCTCATTTGTGAGAGCTTAAATCATCGAGGTTTTTCTCACATATTATATCTTACATTCTATAATTTCCATCATTTAGCCTACATTACATTCAAAAACAACAAATAATAAAAGTGAACTATTCTCATTTATTATTAGATCTCTAATGCATAGACCCAAAGCCCATTCTCGTTTGAGCTTTTTTTCATCTTTATGATAGCTTAATCACTGGAGGAGATTCTTCCCAAGACTACATTTTCTTTATTTCCTCCTCAAATCAAGGCATACGAGTTTGAGATGAGACTGCCTCTAGATACCTATAATGTTTGTTTATATTAGAGCATCTTCAACAGAGCTCAACCGCTAACTCAAGAGGCTGTAGAATGGGTATGCTCTAATTGGCCACTTAAAAACCTACACATGCAAAAAGCCCACACATGCAGGACTGTCTTGCGCACGGTCTTGCGTGTGTGGGTTCCAAGAAGCAATCTTTTAATATTCGTTGGAGCTACGCATGTAGGACTATTTGCTGTGCATAGCTCCGCCCAAATGGAACCAACCCTACTCCTTTTTACAATGGTTTGGGCTGAAACCTCAAGTATTGAGCTTTGTGCAATCTGTTGGAGTAGGAAATGCACCCTCAAAGCTCAAATTTTGCTTTGAGCCTTTCCATTGGAGATGCTCTAATATTACTAAAAAAGGAGCTTATAATTTAAGTTCTCCTCGTGGTCCATTATACTACTAATGTTGTCAATGTGAATTAGCCTAACTTGGGCTTTTAATATAGGGTCGAGTGAGCACTCGAGAGGTCTTTGCTTTATCAAATTCGGATTTGGTTCCTGGAAAATATGAAGGTGTGTCAATCACAATAACTTTTCTCTCTGTATGCTTCAAGAGTTCTTTAAACTGCTATTTCTTATGTTTGTTTAGCATAAACGATCAGTCTAAACATCCATATAATTTGTTCTATGTTTTTTCGGTGAAGGGGGACTGAAGCTTTGGGAAGGTTCACTTGATCTGGTCAAGACAATGCGCTCCCAGATTCAAGACAAACATCTATCTCTTACAGGAAAAAAGGTTATAGAGGTGGGATGCATTATTCTAAGGTGATAGATATACATGATAGCAAATACGTATTGAAAACCATAATTATGGGTAACCCTCTGTACATTTGTATTGAAGCAATATCGATACACCAGCATAAGGATGGCATAGGGACTGTATCTTATCATTGGGGCCAGGCTTTTAAAACACTAATATTTTACTTATTTTCGCCATCCTCTTTAACAAAAATGTTTTAAAATTGTTTGTAACCTTATTTTTGACCGTTCTCTTACTCTGAGATTCCCTTTCTGATTCTCATCTTTGCTTCAGCTAGGATGCGGTCATGGTCTCCCTGGAATTTTTGCTTGCCTTGAGGTGAGATATTCCTATCGAGTTTGTACGCGTGCTTCCTTCAGTTTTTACTTCTATAGGCTCAACATCGAAGCTTGTAAGTTGGTTATCGTGTCTTTGTTTTCTTTATTTTTTCAAATTCAACTAGGGTGCAGCTGTGGTTCATTTCCAAGATTTCAATGCCGAGGTCCTGCAATGTCTCACAGTACCAAATGTAGATGCAAATATAAAGAAGGTTTCACACAAACCATTTTCTGTGGAAGTAAAAAGGAATGTCCAAGCAGAAGTTAGATTTTTTGCCGGTGATTGGAGTGAAGTTCATCATATTCTTCCTTTTGCATGTGATAGTGAATACTCAAAGTCCCCAAATTCAAGATCTGATCATTATGCTGGTGGTGGTTATGATGTCATTTTAATGGCAGAAACAGTTTATTCTATCTCCTCTCTTCAAAATCTTTACGATCTCACAAAGAAGGTTAGGTAGTTCTTATCATATTGCAATTTTCAATTTTTCATTTAACTTCATGGTTCTTTTAACTCCGCGAATGTTTTACAGTGCCTGAGCCACCCTCATGGAGTTATGTACTTGGCTGCAAAAAAGCATTATTTTGGAGTTGGAGGGGGAACACGACAATTCCTGTCTACAATTGAGAAAGATGGTAAGCTGGTTCTCTCTGTGATGGCTTTTATTGTCGATAAAGGAATCTGTTTCTATCAAATTCCTTTTAGTATCTATTATCATGCATAGACAAACATTATTGATGAATGGACTCATAGTTATCAAAACATGTATCATATCATGTATGGAAACCAAAATTGAAGATACCTCTACCGAAGCATATCATGTATCTTATGATACAGTGCAAAGTTAAGTGTGTAGATATGAAATATATGTATAAATAAGACTTACGTCTATCATCCATTCATTCACGTCGTTTGACAAAGATAGTACATCCATGCATCATCCTACATAAGTATAATATGGATCCTACATAAGTATAATATGGATGTACCGTATGAATGATCTAGATACCATATGCATGTTATCTTGCATATTGTAAGATACTGATAACTATGAATGCAATATTAATATTGAAGGAATAAGAATAAAACGAAATGCTCTTTGACCATGTAAGTTGTAAATAGGACTAATCCCACTTTTACTACACTGTGATTGTGATCATTGTTCATTGATTCTCTTGGGACCACAATTACGCTGAGCAAACAAAATTATACAGTGTGATTGTGATTATAGTTCATTGATTCTCTCGAGAGACCACAATTACACTGAGCAAACAAACAAATTTTGTTTCCTAACCTTCAATTCACATATGTTGTCAACCCGTCTTGTACAGACATATTGAAGTGATGATAGAATATCCAGAAATGAAGTATGGTTTGTGATTCATGACGTTAATTTTAGTTTGTCCACTAGATTAGACTGGATTTAATAATTAGAAACCTTGTATGAATAAAACACGAGTACTGTGATTTTGTTATATGGCAATGGCAATGGCAATGGGATTAGTCACCGTTGGTTGGCGAGTCACTCGCCAGACACTGTTCAGTTGTGAAAAAAAAAAAAAAACCTCACCATCTCTAAAGTCTAAACCTTTGACCCATGCCAACCAGTCATGACTGCTTTTGTTACCACGGTTGGTCAGCCTTGAATTTGACACGTGTGGCACGAAAATGATACATCACTACATGACATAATGAGTAAAACAGCTTAAATTGGGTCATAGCCTCATAGGGGTAAACCTGACCATGACCCAATTAGTTTGATTAGGGTATCAAACTGAAATACAAAAAAATTGCAAGTCTTTGACCCAAAACTGACCATTAATAACAGGTTGGTTTTGGATCATGTTGTGGGGCTTGTGTCAAAATGTCCAGTGCCAAGGTCTCTTTGGTTTATGGTTGTTGATTAGTGTGACCTTTTCTGTAGGTTTCATGGTTGCGTCATTGATTGCAGAACTTGCAGATGGTTCATCCAATGTGCGAGAGGTATGGAAGTTTTCAATTAAGCAAGATTAATATGGATGTTGTATCATTTTTTCCGATTAGGATTTTTAATAAACAATTAAGAAGTACATACTCATGCGAGTGTTTGTAGATATTGTTAAGTCAACATTTAGGATTATCATGTACTCGGAGTTTTACATGATCTATGATCATACTTGTGAGATTTTATTTATTCTCTTGGTACAAAGTAATAGGCATTATTTGCTGTGTCTGATAATATCTCTTCCTAGTATTTTACTAGATCAGCTGAATTGGTCGCTGAGACTGAATACAAGAACCAGATGACAGTCTTTATAAAGGTTCTAAGTACAACAGTAAACCCAATTGTAATAGCAGAGGGGTTACACTACATTTCCAACTTCCTATGTTGTATTCCACAAACCCTAGTTGCCACATGGCAATTAAGCGCTTGAGCTTTTCAAGCAACGAGTTTACAACTCAAATTGGCTATTAGGGATTTGATAGTTGTGAAACTAAAGAGAAATATTTGAAGGCTAGACCAAAACAATTCTTCAAGCGACAAATTTCCCAAACCCAACTACCAGTGCATAAAACACTTTCCCAAACCCAACTACGAAGCATAGGCAACTTCAACTTCTTTGTTCTGGTAGAGCTCCATAACTTGGTCCTTCATGAAATGAAACCTATATTTGCTTGCTTATATTGTGTTAAAACTTTTCTGCAAAACTGAGTTGTGATCCTGCAACATATGTAAAACCCCAAAAAAGTGCGAAGTTGAGGGAAGTGCTTGTGGGAAAAACTTGGAAGGAGATTATGTGAGAATGGAAAAAGAGTGGTTGTTTAGAACCCTGTTATTTCTCCTATAGGAGTTTCGCTTGGAGATTAGGCGAAATAAGTATTGTCGCACACCCGGAATATTTCAAATGTAAATTTTTGAGATGCAATTCCTAAATGCTTTGACGGGTGGAGTCCTTTGCTTTAAGAGCTAAAGTATGTGCATATTTATAGCTGAGCTGGTAGACTTTTATCGGATGGTATCATAAGTCCTGGGTCTGAAGCCTGTTGGCGGCATTTTGGGTGGGAAGGGTCAAGGGGAAAAAAAGAAAACTATCACATTATTTAAAAAAAAAAGGTTATGAGGTTGTTTTATTTTATTTATTTATGGGATATTGCCAATTTTGGGAGGGAAAAAACATTTTGACTCCATTTAGGACCCACTATGTTATTGTTGAGACACTACTAAACTTAATTTTTTTTTTAATTTGAATAAAATTTTAGATTAACACTATGAACAACTAGAGTATGTCCCGTGCCGTTGGCACGTTATATAATTTTATTTTTGCTAAATATTTTGTACTGAACACTTCTTTCATTATCTCCATTTTGGCTATGAATCAATAATGAAGTGTAAATTTATTTTAAGGTAAATATATATATGTATATATGTTATAAATTTTAGAGTTAGACTCGGTCAAATTTGAATCAGTTGGGGAAAAAATTTAAACGCCGAGAATGAGTTCTCCCCCAATATTTGAATTCACCAAAATATGAAGTTTAGAGTTTTTGTTTAAATGTGCATTAAGATGTCTGACTCATTTTTTCAGGTATGATCGGTCTGTCTCATTGCTTTGAAAAATATTAAAAATGTGAAAAACTTTATATGTTTTTTAATTATAGAATATATATTTTTAAAATTTTAGTGCTCGTGTTGATCATTGATTTTGTTGAAAAGATCTTAAAAAATGCATTTCAATGATTTTAACTTTACAAAAATTCGATAATGATGTAGATAGTTATGATAATTTTCATTTTGCTAAAAGCAAAACACAATATTTTCTCTCTTCACCACATGTACATTCCACCAATTTTTTCAAAAGTTTTTCATTATTTTTGCCATTCTACATGTTTTATATTTACAAATATGCCATTATGAAAAATGAATTTCAACCCTCAAATTCAATACATTTTTCAATTTTTAATCCCAACCATCTTTTATCTCTAATTCTTTTGATTTGATTTTGTCCCAGTCATTAATGAATAATAAAACACCACTCTGAATTGTAATATAGACGTGTCAAAATTTCAACCCATTAAGACATCGTTCCTCGAGATAGGTGTTTAGTTCAACGCCATTCCATATCATGATAAATGGTGTGGTTGTTTAAGGCCCGCCCCTTCAGGATATCTTGGACAATAGGCGGTGGCCAGCCTTCGGACCTTATCCTGCCCAAAGGGAGACCGTAGCTCGCTCTATAATTATGATAAAGAGATCCATCATATCAAAATTTAAAGCGTATCTCGAATTGCACGTAAAAACAGTTGAAACTTTAAAAATGTTTGTAATGTGAATTTGTAATTTTCTCAAAATTTTATAATTTTCATTTAACCATAACTGATGCTTAAATGAGTCCTAAATGGAAAATCAAAATAGAAATTTGTCTCTTTAAACCTTGAATTTTTTTTTTCAAAACTTTGATCTCCATTTGTATCTTTAGGGGTGTCTATAAAGTTAATGGTGTTTGGCTCCCATTTCTTACCGCTCGGTAAGTTCAACCACATTGACCTACCTTGTCCAACTTAAACCTGGAAATTTTCCCAATGAAACTGTCACACGTCACACACAAATTTTCATGAATACATTTCTCCTTAGCCACCACTGCCTAAATCTATCCAATGGCCGAATGCTTAAAGTATGTATTAAGGAGATCCATTGATTTTTATTAGGACAAAAGAACAAAAATGATAATTAAGTGTAAAAAAAAGATCGTCTTGTCTTCCAAAAAGGGTTTCGCCAGACCCTTTTGTTTCTCAGCCATGATTTTACTGTCATTTCTTTGGTCTACCCGTCTACATCTTTTGATGGCCCAGGAGTTGCAAAAGATGCCCATGCCTAGTTCAATCACGAGTAAGCGACGGAGATAGTTCAACTACCAAATCATACAATTCATCCAAATCAAGCTCTATGACATTGATCTATTAGTTCTGGAATCCCTCTCCAATCAATCAATATAATTGCAAAAAAATATTCTTATGAACAACAATTAAAACAAAAATATGGATTGATAGAAAGGTATGATGTTTTGTTATGAGATGGACTGGATATTTTTTTTTGCTAGTAGTTTAATTAAAACTTTATTATAGTCACATAGATGTCATAGTGTATATTACACTACGAAGTTGTGTGAGGATAATTTTTCCTGTTTGGTTTGAGTTTTTGTTGGAGCTGATGGGTTTTTTATTTTATTTTTATTTTTTAAGAACATCCATTTTATTCATATAAAAATCCACGCCCGAAGGCTACATGACTGACCCAATAGGGTTAACTAAAAAGCCGAAACAAAGCCTCACAAAAGATAGGATGCACCAATCAGTCTTTGTACCTTTTGGTTTCTGTTCTCGTTCTATTGGATTTACGGGGACAAATGCTGATATCTTTGGTGTGGCGCCTCTTATTCATCTTTCCGTCTGACATAGCCCCTAAAGCCAAATCACTGTTCGCTACCTGTGGATCAAGCTCAGGTTCTGAGTTGACGTCATCACTATCCTCACTAAAACTTTCGAGTATACTGAGGTCATAAGTCGGCGGTCGAAGTAACCTATTTTCTCTGAACAAAGATATAGCCTGATTCAAATTGTCTCCGACTCTTTTATAATCCGGGGAGGATTTGATAGCATATTTGTCAAAATGTCTCTTTAACCTGAGCAGAGACTGCAAATCATCATCCGAATATTCCTGCACTTGCTGACCCTGTATAGCATCCCCTAGCTCTGTGGTAGTAGCACCGATAAATGGGTTGCAGGGCGCTGGCTGAGGCGAAGCCTCGACCCCTGTCTTGGTACAGGGCGTAGGCTGGGGCGAGGCCACTTCCACTGCCTTGGTGTGGGGCGCTGGCTGAGGCGAGACTCTGTTCTCTGGTGTGGTGCATGGCGCGGCAATGGCGCCGGCCACGTCCACAGCCTTGGTGGATGGCGCTGGCTTGGGCGAGACCATGGCCTCTGGCTGAGGAGAAATCATGGCCCCTCTTGAAGGGTAGAGCACTGGCTGCTGCGACCCTGAAACAGTCTGCCCAATCTGAGTTTCACATGTGAAATCATTCGTCACAGTTTGCGACGCTGCACTTTGAATAGAAGGATTGTTCTTTGTTTCCGGATTTATCTCATCTTCGTGTGGGGGTACCTTTTTTTGTTGTCCAAGAACATTAACAATTTCTGAAGTTGTATACCCCGCCTCTAGTAGGCATTCCTCTGTAGACTCATGCTGGACCCCGATTTTAGCATGCTCTAATTTGTGACCCGCTATTTGTAATTCCGCTGGAGGACCTTCATCTTCCTCAATATTCTCCATCAATGCCTCAAATGTGTTGGACAAACCCACCTTTACCGGATCAAAGGCCACCTGCTTTCTATCCCCGACTCCCTCCGAAATCTCCTCGCCTTTGCTATTTTTTGTGCCACTCACACCCACTTCCGAGTTCGAAGAATTTCCTTTTCTGATCACTGGAACATATTGTTGCCTGGTATTGTTACTTTCGGTCTTTGATTTGGCTACCTTCTCAACATTACCTAGTTCCGAAACCCGGCCACCGCCCTTAATGCCTAGCTTCTTGCGACAAACACTTTCCTGATGCCCGAGCAAGGAACAAAAGTCACAATATTTGAAACCTGGGTACTCAATCTTCTGCCAGAAACCTCTATTATTGGCCCTATCAATCCATACTCTGTTTGGCAATTTGTCCGCCAAAGTCATCTCAACACACACGCGGGCAAAGCCCGGGCGAGATAAACATCTAGTATGGTCATCCATTCTCAAAAAAACACCAAAAGAATTGACAATTGCTTTTAAAATAGGGGGATGAAAAAGATGTAAAGGTAAGTTAGGCAACTCTACCCACAGTGGCACCGATATCGGGTCCTCCTTCAGACTGAAACCATCATGCCAGCGGAAAGCTTTGAACCGCACGCCACGAATAAAAAAAGAATCCCGCGACAATACTTTTTTTGCTTCCTCCTCCGATTGAAGACGAACCAAAACATGCCGTTGATTGAGTAAGCCAAGCGAAAAATCGCCCATAATTCCCCAAGTTCTGTGAATCGAGTCCCGAATGTCTTCCAATGTAGGGCGGTAGCTAGAAAATTTTAAGACGATAACATGTCGTTCCATAAACTCCTCCCCGCGGACTTCATCCGTTGCCGTAATACCAATAGCTGGAGCGCCCTCTTTACGGAATCTAGTGCCTTCAACCGGAGTCTCCACGACGTCGGCCACCAGAATTTTTCCCAAAATTTGTGCGAAAGAGGCTTAGCCGCGCCTTCGACGGGGCCCCCATTAGCAGATCTCCCCATCAGGGGAGGAGGGATGACAGCAGGAGGCGCCGGCATCACATCCAGTTCGGTGCCAGTGTCGAAAAATCAGGGAAATACGAAACGGTACAAAACCTGTCACTGAGTCGTACCAGAAACCGATACCGGAATCGTATCGGCGGCTGAAACGAAACAACTCTGCAGCCGAAACGCGGGCACCAGATCTGTGCCTCGGCAAGAAGGGAACAGAAACACGAGATCTGTTCGATAAGAGCCTGAAAACGTCCAAAATCGACCAAAGTCGGCCAGTATCGGCCAGTATCGGCGTGTCGCGACCAGAGATACTTTGTTTGGCCGGCAATGGCCGACAATGGGATGGTGCGCCGCCTAGGGTTGTCGCAGTGGAAGCCCTAGCCGCCACCAGTCGATGGCTAAGATGCAATCCCACAAAGGAGGGACGGGTGAGATTAGATTTCGGTCAAGGACCGAAATACCCCCGAAATCGCCCTGTTTTTCAGCTCTCTGGTCGATTAGCTGATGGGTTTATTATGTTTTTCTGTGTTCACTAGTCTATTCTGGATGAAAAATGATGGTTGTAGTTGAGAATGTTTAGTACTTATGTGACTGATTGGAGAGGTCACTAGGTAAAACCTTCGGAGTTGAAGATATTTTTTGCATGTGTGCTTTATTTGTTTACTGCTTGACATTATAATCAAGATTTATGTTTAAACTATGTATGCATACTAAAAGAATTAGAGTGGGTGCATGTTCCAATAGCGGATCACACCCCTAAATAATCTAATTAAAAAATATTGCTTATAAAGGGTCTTACTATCTTTGCGCTGATCCGAGTTCAACGAATCATCGTGTCCAAGCTTTTGGCGCAGTGAAAAATGGATTTAGAGGTAGATATCATATTATTTATATTTGTAGTTGATATGGTGATTGATAACCAAAGAGAGACGTTATTTGCCAGCTGTATTGTTGGGCAATATTTAGAATAATCAATATTGCTTACGCTACAAGACTAGATGGATGGGAATTCTGATAGCTGTAGCTGATAAGAGTGCATTCATCAAAACGAAAAACCAATAGTATGCATGTTAGGTCAGACTTTACAGTGAAGATGTAACTGTTGAAAGTGAGGTACACTCTTTGAGTTTGGGGTTTCCCTAGCTGACATTGCAAACAAACGGGAAGGGAGTACCATGTGATCATCCAGCAAAAGATAAAAAAAATGGAATGTTATGTGTTTGCTTGCAGCAATGACGACGCTTCTCCTCCATGTTATCCACATTCGAAGTCTACTTCTAACCATCCTATATATCCTAATATTTGATGAAGCTTTCCTCTTCTTCTCTACACACTATTTCCCTTGGGTTGAAATAAACAGTCTCTTTGGTGAGTTAAGTGAGGTGCACCATGGGTAGTGGGTTGGGGCTCACTTTCTCGGATCAATGCTACTATGAGAAGAGACAAGTGTTCCTTAGGAGCTACCAGTTCTGTAGGAAGGAGGAAGCAAGTGTTGTAGAGAGGATCGGGATGTCACTCATCTCTGTGAAGAGGGCCATCTGGCTCAAACTCCGACTGGCAAGGAGATTGCCCAGGCTGATTCGATTGAGGTTCAAGCATCCCCAGCATCATCGCCATGGACGCACATGGTGCCTTAGTAGAAAGTTTCACTTTTCACCTTTTGGCTGACCAAAATCATTAAAATAAGTTATCATCCTCCAATTCTAGCAGATCTGAACTGCTCTTACCCTGTCGTTTTGGATTCATAGGAGGACAAAGCCACCTGAATTGATTCAAATTGGTCCTCTTCGTCATTTCTTGAGATGAATGGATAAATTATTCTTGTTTATTATCACAGTTACAAAGGAAGGAAAAAATGGATATCCATCTTTGTGCCAATTGTCAATGCAGGCAAACCCGAAGCCTGATTCTTCTTTCTCCCAACTTTTCTCTCTCTTGCTGGGCACCCAAGGCGCCATGTTTATTTAGAAAAAAAAATTGCTACACTTCTTTGTTATGTCTCTTTTGTTTTGCAGCGTTCTATTCAATTTTTAGAACTAATTGATGAGATGAGAAGGCCAATTAAGAGGGAAGCATACGAGAGAACTCTCTGGTGCTCTAGGCAGCCACTAGCAAAATTTCTCCCGAACTTTTGGCAAAGCAATTAATCATCATTCGCTTTAGGCATATTTTCGGATTGTGGTTGTTTCAACTTTCAAGTTCACTCGTATTTGTTCATTTACTAATTGGTAACATACAATGGGTCTTTTCCCCACCTTTGCATAACTTCATGAGAGGGATCGCTTAATCATCTGCGCCATGGCGCATAACACTGATTCCACTCCTCAAATCATGACATGTCTGCAAAGGGAATAATTTTTCTTCCTCAACTATGGATAATGACATGTCAGATCACATGCTGCGAAGAATTAATTTTTCTCTCAGTATTTGAGAAAAGTAATGATTTTCAGGGTTTACTTTGCCACACTGAGGGTATTTAAATATAATTGTTTTTAATAAAAAAAATTAATGATTTTCAAGTTATACTTGAATTTCACAATTTGGGTGTTCAAACTTTAGGACATGACTTGCAAGTTAATATTATTTTCTGGAGAATTGATTGTTTTCTTTTTTTCAGTTCAAGGTATGTAGACTAAATCATTTTTAAGTAAATAAATTTCCCAATTTGGGTATGCTTGTTTAAACTTTAAGGTATGGCATGCTCTTTTCCAGTTTAGGGTATGGAGATTGTAGAGGATACAAATTTATAAATAAATTTTACAATTAGGATATGATTATTTAAATTTAAGGGTATGACGTGTATTTTTTCCAGTTTAAATTTTAGCCTACTAACTAGGAAGAGTAGTTGATGATATATCAAACTGTCACTCGATCATGACCATATATGTGGCACAAATGACCATAACTAGAGATGGTTGTACGAAAAAGATAAGTCATGGCACTCCTTGAAGGACGCATCTCAATTAATAGAGGGTTGTTACGAAGGATATAACTTATAAGTCATGACGAAAATCACTCCCCCAAGGACACATCTCAATTATGAGAAGATCGTTACAAATGAGATAAGTCATGGCGAAAATCACTCCCCCAAGGACACATCTCAATGAAAGAGGGGACTGTTATGATAAACGTCCCCCTTTATTGCACCATTCGAGCTTAAGTTGTGCACATAGTTAAATACACTTATTAATGCACTCATTATATAAGGTAAAGGAAAAGGGATTAACAGAATACATTGATCAAAAGTATGCAAACACAACACAACTATACTCTGTCCAAATTCATTCTCTTCTATAGTTAACTGACTTAAGCATCAGAGTGCCTTCGCCACCAAACATGTGGTTTTTAGCAATCTAACATTGTTTTGCAGTTCAAATATCAAGGAGAATATATTTGGACGCATTCGATCGAACAACCACCCCGTTCCTCTCATCTTCTTTATAAATTGAACAACCACCATCGTCTGTAGATTGGACAACCACCCCTCATGTCCAGTTTGTTGATCAAACATCTACCACACCCCTCATGTCCTCTTTGTTGATCTAACCCAAACACAGACCAAACCAGATAACAAAATCCATTGGTTGAGTAGATAGATATAACTAACCCGACAACCATTTTCGGAAAGCGGCAGAGATAGAGAGAATGAGAGGCGATTTGAAGGAAGGGCGAGGGAGGGGTTGCAGGTGCTGGGAAAATGAAAAAGGGAAAGGAAGGGTTGCGAAAGAATAGCAGAATGGGAGGGGAAAAAAAAGAGCAGGTTGGGAGAGGTCACTGGGCAGAGGAGTAGATTTGGGTGGGTTTGCATTTTTTTTATTCAAATTATTTTTAATTTAGTAACTATTATCCACAAAATTGCCTCATGGTACACATTAGAAATCTAATAGGGTTTGCTTTTTGTTTTTTTTTTTTTATAATTTTTAATAACCTTAGGGGTGAAGTGGTCAATTTATTTGACCATTTTTTTCACGGTCCAACAAGTCAATGTGGTCTTGGAATCTAGATTCAAGTTGGATGAACTTAGGATAAAACTCAAAACTCGTACAAACTATAGTGTGTGGTTATGTACACAAGACAAACATGACTATTTTGAATGCATAACTTGCCAAATGGAACCGAGCAATGCTCTTCAACAAGTAGAAAGATTGAATGAATATGGAGTTGGCCATGTGTTACATAAAATTAATAATTTAGCCAATTAGTGAGGCTAGGGAATCAGGTTTTGCAACTAGGTTGATGTGGCATCATTAGAGGAGAGGTTTTACAACCTCTAGATACACAAACACTTTGGGGATTTCATCATTATTTCAAGATCACGCCACGTCACCATGGTTAAAAAAATAATGATGATGTGGCGTGACCATGGTGACGTGGCGTGATATTGAAATAATGATGAAATCTCCAAAGTGTTTATGTGTATCTCGAGATTGTAAAAACCCTTCTCTAATAATGCCACACCATCCTGGCTACAAAACTTGGTTGCAAAACCAGGTTCCCCAGCCTCACTCAATTTACAAAGATGATTCGAAACTGAACTTGGTTGCAGAACCTTGATTATATATATATACCTAAAACTCTAAACGAATAAAACCGAAAACCCGAAACATGAAAATCAAAACCCAAATCTCGAACCCGAACCTGAATCCCAATCCCCAAAACCCAACCCCCAAACCCAAAACCCCTACAACCCTCACCCCCAAACCCCAAATTTTCAATGGGAATCCACAAATTTGTAGTTTTTTCGTTATTTCTTTTTTGACGTTCTTCCTGCTATTCTCCACACCCGTTTATTATTTTGGATAGAAATAAACACTTTAATGGAAAAGTGAGTAAACAATTGAATATTTCGATTTTGCACGATTTTGTAAGTTATGTTGGATTATTCATTTATTATTATTATTATTATTATTTTTTTTACTCTTATTATCCACACCCTTTTATTCTTCTTATATTGTTTATATGTTTTAGATAGAAATAAAGACTTTCATGCAAAGATGAGTAAAAAACTGAAACTAACGATTTTGCAAAATTTTAAAAGGCTATAATCCACAAATTTGTAATAAAATAAACTTACAAAATCGTGGATTACAACATTACAAAATTGTGCAAAATCGCAATATTCAATTGTTTACTCATTTTTTCCATTAAAGTGTTTATTTCTATCCAAAATCAATAAAAATAATAAATGGGTGTGGAAAATAGTAGGAAAAAGGTTAAAAAGAAATAGCGAAAAAACTACAAATTTGTGGATTGCCATTGAAAATTTGGGGTTTGGGGGTTCGGGTTTTAGGGGTTTGGGGTTTGTAGTTTGGGGGTTTTAGGTATGGGTTTAGGGTTCAGGGTTTGGGTTCGGGGTTTTATTGGTTTAGAGTTTAGTAGAATTAAAAAAAAAAAATACTGAAAAGAATACAAATTTGTGGATTATAGCAATTGAAAATTTTGTTAATTCGCTATATCCAATTTTCATCTCATTTTTCCAAGACAGTGTTTATTTATATCTAAAACAAATAACGAATCATAAAAATAATAAACGGGTGTGGAGAATAACAACAAAAGCGTTAAAAAAAATAAAAAAAACTACAAATTTGTAGATTTATAGCCTTTGAAAATTTTGCAAAATTGCTAATTTCAGTTTTTGGCTCATTTTTTTCACGAAAGTCTTTATTTCTATCTAAAACATATAAAGAATAATTAGAAAATTTAACGAGTATGGAGAATTATAGCAAAAGAAAAAGCAAAAATATATATATATATCCATCAAAACTTTCAAAATCGTGGATTAAAGCCTTTTAAAATTTTGTAAATTTGCTATATTCAATTTTTTGTTTCATTCTTTCCTTGAAATTGTTTATTTCTATCCAAACAAATAAAGAATCGTAAAAACTAAAATAAACTAGTGTGGATTATAGCCCTTGAAAAAGAAATTTCGAAAAAAACTACAAATTTGTGGATTATAGCCCTTGAAAAATTTTGCAAAATTTCTAATTTCAGATTCTGGCTCAGTTTTCCTTGAAAGACTTTATTTCTCTCCAAAACATACGAAGAAAAATTAGAAAATTAAATGGGTATGGAGTATTAGAGCAAAAGCGGTAAAAAAAAAAAGAATCATAAAATAATAAACGGGGGCAGTGAATAGCAACAAAAATGTTAAAAAAAGAAATGTCGAAAAAATAATTCTACAAATTTGTGGATTATAGCCTTTTAAAATTTTGCAAAATTATTAGTTTAAGTTTCCGACTCATCTTTGCATTAAAGTCTCTATTTCTATCTAAAACATATAAACAATGATAAGAAGAATAAAAGGGTATGGAGAATAAGAGCAAAAAAAAAAAAAAATAATAAAAATCCAACATAACTTACAAAATCATGAATTACAACCTTACAAAATTGTGGAATAGCGCAATATTCAATTGTTTACTCCCTTTTCCATTAAAATGTTTATTTCTATCCAAAATAAGAAACGAGTGTGGAGAATAGTAGGAAAAAAGTCAAAAAAGAAATAACAAAAAATCTACAAAATTTTGGATTCCCATTGAAATTTTGGGAAATACCGAAAAAACTATAAATTTGTGGATTATAGCATTAGAAAATTTTGTAAATTCGTATATCAAATTTTTGTCTCATTCTTTCTACGAAAATGTTTATTTCTGTCCAAAACAAATAAATAATCATAAAAATAATAAACGGGTGTGCAGAATAGTACCAAAATCGTTTAAAAAAAGAAATATTGAAAAAACTACAAATTTGTGGATTTCAAAATTGCTAATTTCAGTTTCCGGCTCATTGTTTTTTCAAAAGTTTTTTATTTCTATCCAAAACATAAAATGAATAATTTAAAAATTAAACGAGTATGGATAATTCGAACAAAAGCAAAAAAGAAAAAGAATTATCCATCAAAAATTCCAAAATCGTGGAATAAAGCTTTATAAAATTTTGTTAATTCGCTATATTAAATTTTTGTCTCATTCTTTCCATGAAAGTGTTTAATTCTATCTAAAACAAATAAACAATCGTAAAAATAATGAACTGGTTTGGAGTGTAGCAGGAAAAAGTTAGAAAAACAATATATTGAAAAAACTACAAATTTATGGATTATAGCTTTTGAAAATTTTGCAAAATTGCTAATTTTAATTTTCGACTCAATTTTTTTCCACGAAAGTCTTTATTTCTATCCAAAACATTTAGTGAATAATTATAAAATTAAACGAGTATAGAGAATTAGGCAGAAGCCAAAAAAAAAAAAAAAAAAAATTATCAAAACTTCCAAAATCGTGGATTAAAGCCTTTTAAAATTTTGTAAATTCGCTATATTCAATTTTTGTTTCATTCTTTCCTTGAAAGTGTTTATTTCTATCCCAAACAAATAAAGAATTGTAAAAAAAATAAACTGGTGTGGAGAAGAGCAGGAAAAAGTTATAAAAAAAAAAAAATCGAAAAAAACTATAAATTTTGTGGATAGCCGTTGAAAAATTTAGCAAAATTGCTAATTTTAGTTTCTGACAAATTTTCTTCTGTTAAACTCTTTATTTCTCTCCAACATATGAAGAATAATGAGAAAATTAAATGGGTACGGAGAATTAGAGCAAAACAAAAAAATGAATTATCCATTAAAACTTCCAAAATCGTAGATTATAACCTTTTTAAATTTTATAAAGTCGCTATATTCAATTCAATTTTTGTCTCATTCTTTCCATGGAGGTGTTTATTTATATAAAAAACAAATAAAGAATCATAAAATTAATAAACGTGTGTGGAGAATAGCAGCAAAAGCTTTAAAAAAGAAATATCCAAAAGACTACAAATTTGTGGATTATAGCTTTTGAAAATTTTGCAAAATTGCTAATTTCAATTTTCGACTCATTTTTTCCACGAAAGTCTTTATTTCTATCCAAAACATATAAGGAATAATTATAAAATTAAACGAGTATGGAGAATTAGAGCCAAAGCAAAAGCAAAAGCAAAAAAAAAAAAAAAAAAAAAAAGAAAGAAAGAAAGAATTATCCATCAAAACTTCCAAAATCCTAGATTAAAGCCTTTAAAATTTTGTAAATTTGCTGTATTCAATTTTTTACTCATTCTTTTCAAGAAAGTGTTTAATTCTATCCAAAATAATAAACAATCCTAAAAATAATAAACTGGTTTGGAGTGTAGCAGGAAAAAGTATTTTAAAAAAAAGTGGATTATAGCCTTTGAAATTTATAATATAAATTTTTACCTTAGAGTAGGCTTACACTTCAATACTTACTCAGAGCGAAAACGAGATAGTGATGATGTTCAGCACAACATATTTAGCAAAAATAAAATTATGTGGATTAAACACTTTCATATTGTTCAACCTACAACTATTGAACTGAATGAGGATTTGACCTATAGAGTTGGGCCGATGAGGATAAATGA
This sequence comes from Berberis vulgaris, assembly GCA_963556465.1. Taxonomy (NCBI): domain Eukaryota; kingdom Viridiplantae; phylum Streptophyta; class Magnoliopsida; order Ranunculales; family Berberidaceae; genus Berberis; species Berberis vulgaris. Next base: position 85,566,662 of record OY747133.1, read on the forward strand.
TCGTGACGTGAAGCAACTACGACGTAAGAAAGTCAACTTGGTCAAAGTTCAGTGGAGTGAAAAGGAGAACGATGTCACCTGGGAGTTGGAGGACAAAGTAAAGCGTATGCACCCAGAATTATTCGCCTAATCCTTATCCTACCGAATCTCGGGACGAGATTCTTTTAAGGTGTGTATATTATAATACCCGCCCAATTCACTTACCAATATACTTTTATTATTTCATGAGTTAATAATATTTATTTATTGGTAGTAATTATTAATTGGTAATAATTACAAATAATTATATTTTATGATTTTAAATTAGAACTTAAGTTTAGGCTTGTGGTGGGTAAGAGATAAAGGATGGGTGTGTTTAGCTAATGAAACCCTAAATTTTTATTTAAAAAGAAACCCTAGTTTTTTTTTTCCTCTTTGCACACACACAAAAGAAAAAAAAAACTTGCGTTTAAAAGTGGGAGGCACTGGAAGAAGAACTTTGGAATCTTGCAAAGAAAAATATTGGTGAGTACAACTCTATCCTTGTTAAGTTTTTTGTACTATGATTGATTAGGCTTACTGATTGTCAGTTCTATGGTTCTACGCACCCAGAGGGTTCACAACGAGGAACCAACTTTGTAACATGAGGATCATCTCCAATATGAACTTCGTATTGATTTTGGTATACTGCCTCCTGGTAAAAGGTCAACTATGTTTTGGTTTTTGGCATGTAAATCATTGCTTTTAAACTTTATCAACTTTGGGTGGAACCTCCTGGTAAAAGGTCAACTATGTTTTGGTTTTTGGCATGTAAATCATTGCTTTTAAACTTTATTAACTTTGGGTGGAAAACAAAATGAAGATTTTGAGAAAATCACATGGGTTTCAGTTTTGTGTCTGACAGTGTTGGGTTCATTTTTTTTTGTTACAGTTTTGTGTGTATGGGTTTCCCCAAATAATCACATGTGTTTCAGTTTTTGTGTCTGACAGTGTTGGGTTCATTTTTTTTTGTTACAGTTTTGTGTGTATGGGTTTTCCCAAATAATCACATGGGTTTCACTTTTTGTGTCTGACAGTGTTGGTTTCAATTTTTTTTTATTTGTTACAGTTTTGTATGTATAGATCTGTAAAATTTATGTGGTGTGGGTTATTGATTGTCACTGTTTTAACGAATATTACAAATTCAGTTTTAACAGTTTCAGTCTAATCAATATATGTGGTATGGGTTATTGATTGTCACTGTTATTGATTGTCACTGTCTAATCAATATATGTGGTATGGGTTATTGATTGACTTCTACAAATTTAGTTTTAACAGTTTCAGTTTTTGTGTGTATGGGTTATTGATTGTCAAGTGGAGGTGACAAGTGATGTCATGTTGAAACAGTGGTCATGGTTAAAATGTTGTGAATATAATCGTGGTAATTGTAGGGGGAATGTGATGTGATGTGATGTTAATTGATTTGGAAAAATAATGGCTCAAATAAAATACTTGGTAAATGTTCTTTTTCCACAACTCCAAAAAAAAAAAGTGAAAAGAAAAGAAACTTTTTTTGTATACAGACTTGCTTGTATATGTGTGATAGAATTATGGGTATGCAGACTTGCTTGCATATCGGTGCACCGTTCCATGTGAGTTCGGTAGTACGTGTAGATTTAGGAAGAATACTTGCCAGTGATCGAACTTCGGGTGAGATGACATGACACTCGAGGTGGCACCCCACTTGGGTCATGTACGCTCCGAGTGGCTTCGATGGCAAGGGAGGCACACTTGGGGGGGGGGGGGGGGGTGGAGGCAAATTTGGCTGTAACATTTGCCTCCCATACATTAAATCCTTGTATTCTCGGATTGCACCCAAATTGGCATCCAAATTAGCCTACAACGTACAAACAAGGTTAGAAGTCAAACCTCGCGTGGTACCATAATAACGACAAATGGAACATGTTTGACTCAACAAACAAGTTCGGTTGTGCTTAACGAAGAAGGAAAACTCGTTTGTACGTTGTAGGCTCAATTGGAGGCCAAATTGGGTGCAATCCGAGAATATGGTTCAAACGAAGTCCATTTGGTCACTCAAATCAAATAGAGTCCTTTATGGACCAAATGGAAGTCCCTCACAGTCACCAGCTTCACTGAAAATATTAATAATGGGAACCCCATGGTTCCATTACCTAGAGGAAAGACTGAAGTGCCATTTATGGTGCATCAAGACATGCAACACCAAAAGTCACAAATCACAAAATGAAGACAAGATCGGTTTAACCCAAATCACATTTTAACGACGTACAAATGGCATTATTCCGATTAAACTTGTATTCTCGATTATTCTATGATTTTTCCTATGTACGAACTCTACTTTCTCTGGAGATGTTAATACGGATATAAACCCTAGGAAAAAAAAACAAAGGGGTTCTCTTCTATTGATAGTGATTGGTCTTTTTCATTTTTTTCTTCATTAATGGTGATGTGACATGAGAAGGGTTTTTTTTTTTTTTTTTGATTGAGAAGGGTTTTGTTTTAAGTCTTTTATTTTTTATTTTTGTTTTGGTGATCTGACGTCTGGAAAAGAGAGGATGGGAAAAGGGTTTTTTCTTCTTCTTCATTTTCTTTTATTGATAGTGATTGGTCTCTTTACATTTTTTCTTCATTGATAGTGATTGGTCTCGTTTAATTTCTAACCTTGCGTGGCACCAAAATAACAACAAATTGGACATGTTTGACTCAACAAACAAGTTTGGTTGTGCTTAACGAGGAAGGAAAACTCGTTTCTACGTTGTAGGCTCAATTGGAGGCCAATTTGGGTGCAATCCGAGAATACAAGGATTTGAGTGACCAAATGGACTCCGTTTGATTCCTAACCTCGCGTGGTACATAATAACGACAAATGGAACATGTTTGACTCAACAAACAAGTTCGATTGTGCTTAACGAAGAAGAAAAACTCGTTTGTACGTTGTAGGCCAATTATATGCCAATTTGGGTGCAATCCGAGAATACAAAGATTTGAGTGACCAAATGGACTCCGTTTGAGCCTCCAATGGACCTCTGTTTGACTTCTATCCTCGCGAGGCACCATAATAACGTCAAATGGGACATGTTTGACTCAACAAACAAGTTCGATTGTGTTTAACGAAGAAGGAAAAGTCGTTTGTACGTTGTAGGCTAAATTGGAGGCCAATTTGGGTGCAATCCGAGAATACAAGGATTTGAGTGACCAAATGACATCCGTTTGATTTCTAACCTCGCGTGGCACAAAATAACATCAAATTGGACATGTTTGACTCAACAAACAAGTTCCGTTTGCGCTTAACGAAGAAGGAAAACTCGTTTGTACGTTGTAGGCTCAATTGGAGGCCAATTTGGGTGCAATCCGAGAATACAATGATTTGAGTGACCAAATGGACTCCGTTTGACTTCTAACCTCGCATGGTACCATAATAACGACAAGTGGAACATGGTTGACTCAGCAAACAAGTTCAGTTGTGCTTAACGAAGAAGGTAATGACACAATCCTCGGAACATGTCCCATTTGGGTGATTTGAAAAAATGGATTACCATAATCCAAATGACAATTGGAAATACACTACTACTCTCCCATATCCACATTCCGTTTGGCTACTAGTTTTCCTTTTTCGTTAAGCACAACTGAACTTGTTTGTTGAGTTAAACATGTCCCATTTGACGTTATTACGGTACCACGCTTGGTTAGAAAACAAACGGAGGTCATTTGTTCACTCAAATCTATGTATTCTCGGATTGCACCCAAATTGGCCTCTAATTGAGCCTACAACGTACAAACGTACAAACGAGTTTTTCTCCTTCGTTAAGCACAACCGAACTTGTATGTTGAGTCAAACATGTCTCATTTGACGTTATTATGGTACCACGCTTGGTTAGACGGAGTAAATTATTGCACTCAAATCCTTGTATTCTCGGATTGCACCCAAATTTGCCTCCATTTGAGCCTACAACGTACAAATGAGTTTTCCTTATTCGTTAAGTACAAACGGTCTTTTTTGTTGAGTCAAACATGTGCCTTTTGATTTGAGTGACCAAATTGACTCCGTTCCTTTTTCGTTAAGCACAACCGAACTTGTTTGTTGAGTCAAACATGTCCATTTTGACGTTATTATGGTGCCACGCGGGATTAGGATTCAAACGGAGGTCATTTGGTCACTCAAATCATTTGTATTCTCGGATTGCACCCAAATTGGCCTCCAATTGAGCCTACAACGTACAAACTAGTTTTCCTTCTTCGTTAAGCACAACCGAACTTGTTTGTTGAGTCAAACATGTCCCATTTGGGTGCAATCCGAGAATACAAGGATTTGAGTGACCAAATGACCTCTGTTTGAATCCTACGGAGTAAATTATGGTCACTCATGGAACGAGTTTTCCTTATTCGTTAAGCACAAACGATCTTTTTTGTTGAGTCAAACATGTCCCATTTGACGTTATTATGGTACAACGCGAGGTTATAAATCAAACGGAGTCAATTTGGTAAATCAAATCCTTGTATTCTCGGATTGCACCCCAATTTGCCTCCAATTGAGCCTAAACGTACAAACGAGTTTTCCATCTTCGTTAATCACAACCGAACTTGTTTGTTGAGTTAAACATGTTCCATTTGTCGTTATTATGGTACCACGCGAGGTTAGACTTCAAACGGAGTCCATTTGGTCACTCAAATCCTTGTATTCTCAAATAGACTTCATTTTTCTGGATCATAGTGTTTTTTACACTATGAACGAAGCGGAGCGGGTCTTGCTTACTGACTCCCGTGCTGAGGATATTGTTGTTCGCTCTACTTGTGCTGGTGTTAGTGGTGTTTGCATTGATTGGGAAGTGAGTTCGGGCAGACGCGTATGGATCTTGATGCTCCTATTAATGTCTTAGTTCTGACTCCCAGAAAAAGGAAGCTTATGAGGCTCATTAGTCCATCCAGACGATTGTCTATAGATTTTGGTCGGGTTCTTAGGAAGAAACGACTTTCTACTTATGGTTCTACTCGGACAACATCTCGTTCGAGTCTTGGTCAGGATGTTACGGAGGCTACCTCTCATCAAAGTCCTTCATACAAAGATGTCGTAAAAGAGGATCGTGTATCTCTCGAGGAGGCTGAGGAGATGAGGATGGTGTTGGAGAAGAGCGAAAAAGAGACTACTCATCCGTTGGACGATAATAAACAAATAAAAATAATTTGCCTATGGAGTTTCCGACGTTGTTGAATTGTCTAACGATGATCCCCGAGCTATTGATGATAAAATGTTTCAGTTGACAGTGGAACAGTCTAAAGAGGTTGTTGGTGGTGGTCAGAGATTCGAGGTTCACTCTACTCCTCTTTCTATTGACGTCAGTGATGCGACCAAATTCTTAGTTTCTTCTTATGCCCGTCTTGACTCTCCTACTCCTACCGTCACTACTAGTCTCACCCCTGCTATGTTTGTTCCTCGCTGGGAGGGTAAAAGTAGTTTTTCAGTTGTCATTGTTGTTCCTTCTGCCCTTCCGACTGTTGGGGTGGTTCCATAGTGCTTTCAGATCCTCGTGTTCTTCATCCACAAGTTAGATGGACTGAGCCTAGCCCAAAAGATATATATATCAAGTCGGACAACAAGTTTTGCTGGTTCACTCAGCTTGACGAGCAAGATGGTGCGCGTAGGTTGATAAATGAATGGCACAGGCAATCAGTGGTGATGCAGTCATTTTCTGCTCCCTGCATTGACCTTGATCTGTAAACCTGCTGACCTGCACAAGGAACACACGTGAGCCACAGACCACCATTGTGGTTGTCGATGACACTCCGATGCTAAAGTCAGAAAAGGATCCAAGAAATGGGTAATGTTGTAAACAGGGAATTTGTAGCTTACCTTAGCTTACCAACCTCATATCTTATTTATAATGCAAGAGTCCTGGTTCAACCAGGCCATCGATGGCGTAGTTTAGGGAAGATGATCTTCATGGAGATCCTTTTCTAATTAGGAGTCATGTTGTGGAGGAAAGTTTTCCTATTAGTCGTGTGCTCTTAGATACGCGAGAGATAGTTCCCATCCGAGAGTGATTTATAGGTAGAAGCTCCCACTGGTTAGACTCTCACTTCCTAAACCATCAAAATTTTTTTAATCACGAAAAACAAGATGATTGATTTATTCACGAAGCAATAAAATTAGATTCCATATGAAGGAAAATGAGAAATATAGTCTGGGGCAACGACGGAGGGTCCAATTAAAATAAATATATTTCCAAAATAATTATAATAAAAACATTTGAAAATACACAAAGAAAGAAAGAGACTTGATACTGTACTCTGTATTAACACTAGAGTATGCCCCGTGCCGTTGGCACTCCATATAATTTTATTTTTGCTAAATATTTGATATTGGACACCTCTTTCACTATCCTCATTTTGGCTCTGAATCAGTATTAAAGTGTAAATTTATTTTAAGGTAAAAATACATATTATAAATTTTAGAGTTTGACTCAATCAAATTTGAATCAGTTGGGGAAAAAATTTAAACGCCAATAATGAGTTCTCCCCCAATCTTTGAATTCACCAAAATATGAAGTTTAAAGTTTTTGTTTAAATGTGCATTAAGATGGCCTACTCATTTTTTCTAGTATGATCGGTCCGTCTCATTGCTTTGAAAAATATTAAAAACGTGAAATACTTTTAAAATTTTAGCGCTCGTGTTGATCATTGATTTTGTTGGAAAGATCTTAAAAATGCATTTCAACGGTATTAACTTTACCAAAATCCGATAACGATGTAGATAGTTATGATAATTTTCATTTTGCTAAAAGCAAAACGCAATATTTTCTTTCTCCGCCACATGTACATTCCACCAACTTTTTTCAAAATTTTTGGCCTTCTACATGTTTTATATTTACAAATATGTCATTATGGGAAATGAATCTCAACCCTCAAATTCAATACATTTCCCAACTTTTAATCATAACCATCTTTTATCTCTAATTCTTTTTATTTGACTTTGTCCCAATTAGTAACGAATAGTAAAATAATTGTAATATAGGTTTGAAAATCTTAAACTAATATATTGTGCCACTCAGAGGATGCAACATAGAGGGCCATCCAAAACTTGATTTTGGAAATGATTTGGACTTGGATTTTCATTCCTTGGCCATATTGTGCCCGTACATAACATGATAATAGTTCCCGAAAAATCACTGCCCAATACAAAAACGTTAGCTAGATAGGAGCGGATTGAGCACCATTACAATCCCCTGCATCACAATATATTAAGATAGTCTCTGCACTTGGAGCAGATACGATACGAACAGTGTGGATCAGAAGTAGGCCCTTCATGACATCTTTAGTTAGAGTTGTTCCAGAAGTGAAGAGCGCTACGAATGGGTAAAAAAACTATGGCTGGTGTCGGGGTGGATTAAGGAAATTGCTGGAAAGCAAAGGTACATGCTTTGGAGTTGAGATTCTGAAAAACAAAGGTATATTAGGTTGCCATGAACGGATCCCCGAATGATTTTATTGTGGTGGATTCTGAAAGAAAGCATTAATAACTAAACCAGGAATACATTTTACTTTTAATTTTCAACTAGTGCTCTAAGGGCGTGTTTGGTTAGCCCATTGACCGTCGTAATGTAATGGTTTGACCATTACAATGTAATGGGTCAAAGGCATTCCTGCGTTTGGTATCACATAAAACCATCGTAATGGTCATTCCCATTACAGATTTGGTTGTAATGGTCATCGTAATGGTCTTCTGTTAAACTCTTTATTTCTCTCCAACATATGAAGAATAATGAGAAAATTAAATGGGTACGGAGAATTAGAGCAAAACAAAAAAAATGAATTATCCATTAAAACTTCCAAAATCGTAGATTATAGCCTTTTTAAATTTTATAAAGTCGCTATATTCAATTCAATTTTTGTCTCATTCTTTCCATGGAGGTGTTTATTTATATAAAAAACAAATAAAGAATCTTAAAATTAATAAACGTGTGTGGAGAATAGCAGCAAAAGCTTTAAAAAAGAAATATCCAAAAGACTACAAATTTGTGGATTATAGCTTTTGAAAATTTTGCAAAATTGCTAATTTCAATTTTCGACTCATTTTTTCCACGAAAGTCTTTATTTCTATCCAAAACATATAAGGAATAATTATAAAATTAAACGAGTATGGAGAATTAGAGCCAAAGCAAAAGCAAAAAAAAAAAAAAAAAAAAAAAGAAAGAAAGAAAGAATTATCCATCAAAACTTCCAAAATCCTAGATTAAAGCCTTTAAAATTTTGTAAATTTGCTGTATTCAATTTTTTACTCATTCTTTTCAAGAAAGTGTTTAATTCTATCCAAAATAATAAACAATCCTAAAAATAATAAACTGGTTTGGAGTGTAGCAGGAAAAAGTATTTTAAAAAAAAGTGGATTATAGCCTTTGAAATTTATAATATAAATTTTTACCTTAGAGTAGGCTTACACTTCAATACTTACTCAGAGCGAAAACGAGATAGTGATGATGTTCAGCACAACATATTTAGCAAAAATAAAATTATGTGGAGTGCCAATGGCACGGGGCATACTCTAGTTTATATCCAAAACAAATAAATAATCATAAAAATAATAAACGGGGGTGGATAATAGCAGCAAAAGCGTTAAAAAAAGAAATATCGAAAAAACAACAAATTTGTGAAAAAAGTTTTGCAAAATTGCTTATTTCAGTTTTCGACTCATTTTTGTTTCCATTAAAGTCTTTATTTCTCTCCAAAACATATGAAGAATAATTAGAAAATTAAACGGGTTTGAAGAATTAGAGCAAAAGTAGAAAAAAATGAATTATCCATCAAAACTCCCAAAACTGTGGATTAAACCCTTTTAAAATTTTGTAAAGTCGCTATATTCAAAATTTATCCCCATTTTTCAATGAAGGTGTTTATCTATATTACAATTCAGAGTGATGTTTTACTATTCATTGCTGACTGAGACATAGTCAAATCAAAATGATTAGAAATAAAAGATGGTTAGGATTGAAAGTTGGGAAATGTATTGAATTTTGAGGATTGAGATTCATTTCATATGATGACATATTTGTAAATTTAAAATATGTAGAAGGGAAAAATAATAAAAAACTTTTGAAAAAAGTTAGTGGAATGTACATGTGGCGGAAAGAGCAAATATTGTGTTTTCCTTTTGGCAAAAGGAAAATTTATCATAACTATTTACATTGTTGTTGGATTTTGGTAAACTTAGTATCGTTGAAATGCAATTTTGAAGATCTTTCCAACAAAATCATTAATCAATACAAGTGCTAAAATTTTAAAAATATATATTTTATAATTAATAAAATGTATAACGTACTTCACGTCTTTAATATTTTTCAAAGCAATGAGATAGGTCGATCATATTAGAAAAAAATGAGTTGGTCATCTTAATGCATATTTAAACAAAAATGTTAAACTTCATGTTTTGGCGAATTCAAAGATTGGGGGAGAACTTATTCTCGACGTTTAAAATTTTGCCCCAACTAATTCAATTTTGACTGAGTATAACTCTAAAATTTATAATGTATATTTTTACCTTAGGGTAGGCTTACACTTCAATACTTACTTAGAGCGAAAACGAGATAGTGATGGTGTTCGGTACAAAATATTTAGCAAAAATAAAATTATGTGGAGTGCCAACGGCACGGGGCATACTCTAGTTTATATCCAAAACAAATAAATAATCATAAAAATAATAAACGGGAGTGGAGAATAGCAGCAAAAGCGTTAAAAAAAAAAAGAAATATCGAAAAAACAACAAATTTGTGAATTTTTTTGCAAAATTGCTAATTTCAGTTTCCAACTTTTTTTTTCTTCCACGAAAGTCTTTATTTCTAACCAAAATATATAAAGAATAATTAGAAAATTAAACAAGCATGGAGAGTTTGAGCAAGAGCAAAAAAAAAAAAAAAAAAAAAAAAAAATGAAATATCCATCAAAACTTTCAAAATCGTTTTAAAATTTTGTAAATTTTCTATATTCAATTTTTGTCTCATTCTTTCCATGAAAGTGTTTAATTCTATCCAAAACAAATAAACAATTGTAAAAATAATAAATTGGTGTGGAGTGCAGCAGGAAAAAGTAAAAAAAAGAAATTAAAAAAAAATCTACAAATTTGCAAAGCTAATTCCAGTGTTCGACTCAGTTTTTCAATGAAAATCTTTATTTCTATACAAAACTTATAAATAATAATTAGAAAATTAAACGAGTATGGTGAATTAGAGGAAAAGCGAAAAATCCATCAAAACCTCCAAAATTGTGGATTTTAGCCTTTAAAAATTTTGTAAATTCACAATATTCAATTTTTGTCCCATTCTTTCCATAATGTTGTTTATTTCTATCCAAAACAAATAAAGAGTCATAAAAATAATAAACGGGTGTGGAGAATAGCAACAAAAACGTTGAAAAAATAAATAATGAAAAAATCTACCAATTTGTGGATTTTTTTATATTGCCTTTTAAAATTTAGCAAAATCGATAGTTTAAGTTTTCGAATCATCTTTGCATGAAAGCATTTATTTCTATCTAAAACATATAAACATTAATAAGAAGAATAAAAGGTTATAAAAAAAAAAACGAATAATCCAACATAACTTACATAATTGTGGATTACAACCTTACAAAATTGTGCAAAATCGCAATATTCAATTGTTTACTCAATTTTCCATTAAAATGCTTATTTCCATCCAAAATAATAAAAATATTAAACGAGTGTGGAGAATAGCAGGAAAAAGTCAAAAAAGAAATAACGAAAAAACTACAAATTTGTGGATTCCCATTAAAATTTGGGGTTTGGGGTTTGCGATCTGGGGGTTAAGGTTTGGGATTTGAGGTTCGTGTTTCGATTTTCGGGTTTCGAGTTTAGGTGTGGGGTTTAGGGTTTTAGGGGTTTAGAGATTTATAGGTTTAAGGTTTTTGTAGGAAACTTTTTAAAATTTTTTTTATAAAAAAACTACAAATTTGTGGATTATAAGTCTTTGAAAAGTTTTTAAATTCGCTATATTCAATTTTTGTCTCGTTATTTTCCTGAAAGTGCTTATTTCTATTCAAAACAAATGAAAAGTAAAAAAAAAAAATAAGCGGGTGTGGAGAATAGCAGCAAAAGTGTAAAAAATGAAATATTGAAAAAATCTACAAATTTGTGGATTATAGCCTTTTAAATCTTTGCAAAATTTTAGTTACAGTTTCCGGGGTTTGGGATTTGGGGTTCGGGGTTCAGGTTCGGGTTTCGATTTTCAGGTTTCAGGTTTAGGGTTTTATTGGTTTTGAGTTTTAGGGGTTTAGCATAAAATTTTAAAAAAAAAACCCAAAAAGACTATAAATTTGTGGATTATAGCCATTGAAAATTTTGTAAATTCGCTATATCCAGTTTTTGTCTCATTTTTTCCATGAAAGTGTTTATTTATATCCAAAACAAATAATGGATCATAAAAATAAACGGGTGTAGAGAATAGTAGCAAAAGCGTTAAAAAAATATAAAGAATTTCTCTCCAAGGAAGCTTTCTACCTTTCAGGATTCCTAGAAATTTTATTTATTTATTTTTCACTCAGGGTTCACAAACCATTCCCTATAATTATATAGAATTAATGAAGTATAAGATCCATTCATGGAGTGGTTTGAAAAAGGATCCTAGACTGTCTAGGGTTGGGCCTTTTAAAATTTTGTAAATTTGCTATATTCAATTTTTGTCCATTTCTGTAATACCCGCCCAATTCACTTACCAATATACTTGCATTATTTTAGAAGTTAATAATATTTATTGGTAGTAATTATTAATTGATAATAATTACAAGTAATAATAGTTTATGATTTTTAATTTCAAACCTAGGTTTAGGCTGGTGGTGGGTAAGAGATAAATGATGGGTGTGTTTAGCCAAAGAAACCCTAAATTCTTCCTTTAAAGATAAACCCTAGTTTTTTTTTCCCTCTTTGCACACACACACAAGAAAAAAAAAAAACCTGCGTTGAAAGGGTGGGGAGGCGCTTGAAAAGAAGAACCTTGGAATCTTGCAAAGAAAAAAATTTGTGAGTTAAACTCTACCAAAATTTTCAATCTATGATATCGATTATTCTGTGATTTTTCCTATGTACGAACTCTACTTTTTCTGGAGATATTAATACGGATATAAACCCTAGGAAAAAAAAAACAAAGGGGTTCTCTTCTATTGATAGTGATTGGTCTCTTTCATTTTTTTTCTTCATTAATGGTGATGTGACATGAGAAGGGTTTATTTTTTTTTATGACTGAGAAGGGTTTTGTTTTAAGTCTATTTTTTTTTTTTTTTTTTTTTGTTTTGGTGATCTGACGTCTAGAAAAGAGAGGATAGGAAAGGGTTTTTTTTGTTCTTCTTCATTTTTTTTATTGATAGTGATTGGTCTCTTTACATTTTTTTCTTCATTAATGGTGATGTGACATGAGAAGGGTTTATTTTTTTTATTTTTTGGTGATTGACATTTACATCATGGTTGACATTTACATTGTGGTTGACATCTACAACTACGGTTTTAGTCTTCTTTATTCATCTACAGTTTTAGTTATCTTTAGTTTTAGTTTTCTTTATTTAATGGTCATGGTCATGTGGTTGACATCTACAGTTATTGATTGTCATGTGGAAAAAGGGGTCATGTGGTTGACATCTACCGTTAACAGTGGTCATGTTAATATAACCGTGGTCATGATGTCATGTTGAAACAGGGGTCATGATGTAATGTTGTGAATATCACCTTGGTAATGTTTTATGTATATGGTTCTTATAGGGGGAATGTGATGTGATGTTAATTGATTTGGAAAAGTAATGGCTCAAATAAAATACTTGGTAAATTTTCTTTTTCCACAACTCCAGAAAAAAAAAATGTGAAAAGAAAAGAAACTTTTGTATACAGACTTGCTTGTATACGTGTGATATTATTATGGGTATGTAAATTTGCTTGCATATCGATGCACCGTTCCATGTGAGTTCGGTTGTACGTGTAAATTTTTGAGTCAAATCAAATTTGCAAAATCTCCCATATCCACATTCCGTTTGACTGACTCGGATCATAACTTGGTGGTGAGAACAATCCTTATTATGGAGGCCAAATTTGTTTGTTGAGCCCAACCGAGCTTGTTTGTTGAGTCAAACATGTTCCATTTGTAGTTATTATGGTACAACGCAAGGTTAGAAATCAATAGTAATTATTAATTGATAATAATTACAAGTAATAATAGTTTATGATTTTTAATTTCAAACCTAGGTTTAGGCTGGTGGTGGGTAAGAGATAAACGATGGGTGTGTTTAGCCAAAGAAACCCTAAATTCTTCATTTAAAGATAAACCCTAGTTTTTTTTTTCCTCTTTGCACACACACACAAGAAAGGAAAAAAAAAAACCTGCGTTGAAAGGGTGGGGAGGCGTTTGAAAAGAAGAACCTTGGAATCTTGCAAAGAAAAAAAGTATAGGCTACAACGTACTATAATAAGGAAGTGCTTGACGAAACGGAGGCCAAGAGTTCAACTCTACCGAAATTTTCAATCTATAGTAACAAGTTCAGTTTGCGCATAACGAAGAAGGAAAACTTGTTTGTACGTTGTAGGCTCAATTGGAGGCCAATTTGGGTGCAATCCGAGAATACAAGGATTTAAGTGACCAAATGAGCTCCGTTTGATTTCTAACTTCGCGTGGAACCATAATATGTTTGTAAGCTCAAAAGTCTCTAAACTTGAAAAGTTAATCGGCTACATTCCCAAAGGAATGTACTCAAGAAGCAAAAGCTCACTTGGGTCAGCAATAAAGCTGGTGTGAGAAATCTTCATCCCAAAATCAATAAAATCGCACGTGATAAACATCAAGCTAAACACAAACAATACACAAACACACCAACAGGTAGTTCCTCAACGAGGCAAAAGTGTGATGCAAGAAGATACAGTTCCCAGAATTTAGTTCCCCATTGAGGCCATCATATCATCATCCCAATTAAGTAAAAATGCATTTACTTATACTTACCCTATAGGAGTCGACTATGGCAAGTCTGTCCTGCAGAAATATTAGTGGACTTGCCATCCTGCATGAAAATGGTTAGAAGTAATATAAACTTACTTTATTCATTTTTATTTGAATTTGATTCATCTTTTTTTACGGATTGATCACTTAGACGATACCACATTCGCACCACCTTCGTGCCGAACATACATGCCCGTATGCCTCTCTCATATAAAGGAGGACTACTCCGTCATCCATGCCCAAGTGGGGACATCACATACAGGCATGCATCGCGGATACCGTTAACTATATGAGTACCAAAAGCCATCCTTAAACTATCAATGCGCATAAACTCACGTCACTAAGGTATTAAAAACACCCAACTTCACTACATAAAAAGGTCACTAAGGTATTAAAAACACCCAACTTCACTACATAAAAAGGTTAGGGGAACACCAAGATATTTGTCATCAACTCATTGTTGTTCAACACTTGTCCCAAGAAACTTATGGATTAATTTTAAATGCTTGCAATAACAAGAGAAGCTGAAGACAGGTTATGCGGATGATACAATTAACCATTCAACCCGAAGCATACCCATAGGGACTCAACAAGCTCTTGAGTTGGGTGCATTGAGTGTGTATTAGGCAATCATGGATAATAAGGTTTGTAACCAATTGCAGTGAATCCCTTGGTCCACAAATCTACAAATTGATCCATTCCACCATTGTAGGAAATACATATAACACTATCATCGACTTTTACATTGATGAAATCTTTATCAACTCTATATGAGATGAGATTTGTATTGGGAGGATACCAACGAACACACGAAACACAAAGCTAGCCTAGAAGAGGGAGAGAAAAAAAAAAAAAAATAAAAAAAAAAATCTACAAAGACAAAGACCCTAGCAAGGAGCTTTGCTACAGAGCGAGGGAGGGAGCGAGGGAAAAGGGGCGAGGGATGGGTGGTAACCACCCATCCGCCTCGAGATAAGTGTATCGAATTGGAGATGCGCGATGGCGCTTATCTCGAGGCGAATGGGTGGCTACCACCCATCCCTCGCTCCCTCCCTCGTTCCCTCCCTCGACCCCTAGAATTTTTCCCCTAGCAAGTCCAACAATTGCCAACTAAGCATATCGAATCTAAGTTGTCAGTGCTTTTCGGCACTGTGAATAGGTTTCAAACTATATCTATTCTATTTTCTAGTTAAAGGGATTGCATTTGCTATAGTGAGTTCAACCTCCTCATCTCTAATGTGTCATTATATCTTACATTCCTTTAATCACCCCCAAGGTTATATGTATTGGAAATGATGTAAACCCTTAACTTTCAACTCCGACTCCAAAAACCATATCAGATGTCAAAACAATGATAACGCTAAGACAAACTTATCACATTCCACAAGTTTTCTTGTTCTATATTGCTTTGTTTTCCCTGAATTAACAAACTTTATGAAGGAGTACATCCTACACTTTTCGTGTCCACTTTGCTCGAGCATAGTGGGTCGCGACCCTATTTCACAAAATTGTATGAAAATCTAGTGCCCATATCCCCTTCATTAACATACGCTTTCGCTTACTATGTCAGGATACATGAGACAATCGTGTTCCACATTTTGAAATATATTGTTATCAAAATATCTGCTTTCTTCCATGTTAGATATATCCTCGATGACTTGGTATAAATTGTAAAAGTTCAGTCCGATTGGCTAAAGTAATTTCAATATGGAGAAATAGAGTTAAAATGCCAATACCTCTACATCAATCAATTGAGCCTACAACGTACAAACGTGTTTTTCTTCTTCGTTAAGCGCAAACGAACTAGTTTGTCGAGTAAAAAATGTCCAATTTGTCAAACGGAGGATAGAAGTTCGGTTAGAATCCATGTTTGTCTCAACATGCAAATCGTTTGTACGTTGTAGGCTCAGATTAATAGCTAGCCATATTTGGAACAAATCACCCAAATGGGACTGTTTGTCGTTTGACTTGTTATTGAAAATATGTTTATATTTTCTGGTTTATATATTGGATATTCTTCACTTTTAGTGGAAGAAAGAACATTTGTAATTTTTGGCAAATTACCAGCTATCAACGAATTTGATATGTCTTTACCGAGCTTCTGATAGAAAATATAAAATGTCACGCCCCGATTTTTGAACAACATAAATAAATAGATTGTCCAAAAATCAAGGCATGACAGGAACACATTAAATGGTACAGTCATAAGGCAGAAAACAGCTAATAAGCTTCCTCAATATTCTTCCTCTAAAAATGAGGTTCACAACGAATAAATGAAAATTTCAATAATAAATTTCCCAAATAAATATCTGACAAAACTGAGCATTTATATCCAAATCCTACATCTGATTACCTAGGAATAATAATAAAGATCTAAAAAGAATAAAACGTGTCGACTCCTCAGCTATCGCCACGCAGCTACTATCATTCCTTACGCTCCAATTAACCTTGATGGTTCTCTGGGGCTACGCTCATTAAGAACGTACCCAAATTTGTAAAACAATACAAAATCTGGGTCAGTATAATCATACTGGTGTGAGCAAACTTACAAATCAAGACAATTAAATATAAAAGGACAAAATGCAAATTTCACCTTAAGGAAGACAGGTAGTTTTCATTCGAGGTTCGAATGAGCTGTTAGTTTCTTCCCTCAAGGCTAACCTAATACAAGTTAAAATAATCTATACACAATTTCATGGCTCGCCCAATTCAATGTTTTTATTTAATTATTTATTTTTGTTTTCTAATTTTTGGCTTCTTTTCCACAATCGCACTCTCCTCCTGTGCCGAACACACCTCACCCAAGTGTGTTTCCCTTGCCATCGAAGCCACTCGGAGCGTACATGACCCAAGTGGGGTGCCACCTCGAGTGTCATGTCATCTCACTCGAAGTTCGATCACTGACAAGTATTCTTCCTAAATCTACACGTACAACCGAACTCACATGGAACGGTGCACCGGTATGCAAGCAAGTCTGCATACCCATAATAATATCACACGTATACAAGCAAGTCTGTATACAAAAGTTTATTTTCTTTTCACATTTTTTTTTCTGGAGTTGTGGAAAAAGAACATTTACCAAGTATTTTATTTGAGCCATTACTTTTCCAAATCAATTAACATCACATCACATTCCCCCTACAAGAACCATATACATAAAACATTACCAAGGTGATATTCACAACATTACATCATGACCCCTGTTTCAACATGACATCATGACCACGGTTATATTAACATGACCACTGTTAACGGTAGATGTCAACCACATGACCCATTTTTCCACATGACAATCAATAACTGTAGATGTATACCACATGACCATGACCATCAAATAAAGATAACTAAAACTAAAGATAACTAAAACTGTAGATGAATAAAGAAGACTAAAATCGTAGTTGTAGATGTCAACCACAATGTAAATGTCAACCATGATGTAAATGTCAATCACCAAAAAATAAAAAAAATAAACCCTTCTCATGTCACATCACCATTAATGAAGAAAAAAAAAATGTAAAGAGACCAATCACTATCAATAAAAGAAAATGAAGAAGAAAAAAAAAACCCTTTCCAATCCTCTATTTTCCAGACGTCAGATCACCAAAACAAAAAAAAATAAAAAAAAAGACTTAAAACAAAACCCTTCTCAATCATAAAAAAATAAACCCTTCTCATGTCACATCACCATTAATGAAGAAAAAAAAATGAAAGAGACCAATCACTATCAATAGAAGATAACCCCTTTGTTTTTTTTTCCTAGGGTTTTTATCCGTATTAACATCTCCAGAGAAAGTAGAGTTCGTACATAGGAAAAATCACAGAATAATCGATATCATAGATTGAAAATTTCGGTAGAGTTTAACTCACAAATATTTTTTTTTGCAAGATTCCAAGGTTCTTCTTTTCAAGCGCCTCCCCACCCTTTCAACACAGTTTTTTTTTTTTTTTTTTTTTTTTTCTTTGTTGTGTGTGTGTGCAAAGAGGAAAAAAAAAAACTAGGGTTTATCTTTAAAGGAAGAATTTAGGGTTTCTTTGGCTAAACACACCCATCCTTTATCTCTTACCCACCACCAGCCTAAACCTAGGTTTGAAATTAAAAATCATAAACTATTATTACTTGTAATTATTATCAATTAATAATTACTACCAATAAATATTATTAACTTCTAAAATAATGCAAGTATATTGGTAAGTGAATTGGGCGGGTATTACAATATACACACCTTAAAAGAATCTCGTCCCGAGATTCGGTAGGATAAGGATTAGGCGAATAATTCTGGGTGCATACGCTTTACTTTATCCTCCAACTCCTAGGTTACATCGTTCTCCTTTTCACTCCACTGAACTTTGACCAAGTTGACTTTCTTACGTCGTAGTTGCTTCACGTCACAATCAATTATCCTCACTGGCCCAACTGTATAGGTCAAATCATCATTCAGTTCAATAGTTGTAGGTTGAACAATATGAGTTGGGTCTTTCACACATTTTCTCAACATCGAGACATGAAAGACATCATGAATCATCGACAAACTGGGCGGCAACGCAAGCTTGTAAGCTAAGTGACCAACACATCCGACAATCTCGAATGGCCCAATATACCGCGGGCTCAACTTTCCTTTCTTGCCAAATCTCATCACACCTCGCATGGGAGACACCTTAAGGAAAACTAAATCACCAACCGCAAACACTACACTCTTGCGCTTTTGATCTGCATAGCTTTTCTGTCTACTCTGAGCAGTTTTTATCCTTCCCCGAATAATCTCAATCTTCCCTACAGTCTCCCTAACAATCTCTGGTCCCAACAATACTGTATATACTTGTTTGACTAATTATGAGGTACCATAACTAGTTGGATTGCAAAAACTATAGTAAATTTGATGTTAAGTGAAATTTGACTCAACAAGTAAATGGAACAAATCCTATATAATGGAATTACATTTGTACAACAGACAAGATCCATGAGATTTTGGGTGCAATCCGAGTGACCAAATGGACTTCGGTTATTATGGTACCACCATGTGAATGGGCCAACAAACTTTGGCCCTCAACCGAAGTGTATTGTTTACAAATCCATTTCCCCCATGTTCCACCATGTCCATAAACTTGTGCGTTATTAATTCACCTCACGTTTGTACAAGGTAATTGAGTGCAAAATCTCAAGGAAAACTAAGTCAAACAAGGTCTGTACAATTGGTATCAGAGCATTTGGTTAGCCTAAATCTAGGGTAGGTCTAGGTGATCCTCGGAAGTGTGGAAATGGGATTATGAACGTTTGGATTATTAAGTATTAACGATTATTTATTTTCGCTTGAAGGTAATGGCGAACACTCGATCAAATGGGGCCAATGGACAGAATGGTGATAACGGGCGAAATAACACTAATGGCCCAAATGGTTCGAATGATCAGGGAGGGGGTCCTAACTTGGTTCAGGTAGACGTGGGAGCCATGATGATGCAACTTTTGCAGGTTGTGCAGAACAACCATCAGGATAGTCATGGTGACCCGTTTGCCAGGAGAAATAAGGAGTTTGGGAACCTAGGCGGTCAGAGGTTTAATGGAGAGACTGACCCTATTGCAGCTGAGAAGTGGATTCGCAAGTGTGAAACCGTATTCAATCGGATGCAGATGACTGATGTACAGAAACAAGAATTAGCTGCTCATAACTTGGATGGTAATGCCAGGTATTGGTGGGATTCTGTGGAGGAGAGCATGGATACGACTGTTATGACTTGGGAGACTTTCAAGTCCAAATTTGACTGTCAGTTTGTACTTGAAGCTGTGAAATCTCAGCTAGCTGCAAAAATTTTTAGTTTGACGCAAGGTACAAAGTCAGTGACCTAGTATGTGACAAAATTCAACGAGTTGACTCGGTATGCTCCGTACTTGGTTGATACCACTGCCAAGAAGAAAAATAAGTTTATCAGGGGTTTGGGTCATTATCTGTCAAAGTCACTTTTACCCTTTGATAAATAACACTTTGACAGAGTTTTAGACTTAGCTCTCAAGTTTGAAGAGCAAGACGCCACTTTTAGAGAGGCTAGAGAGAAGAGCAGGGGAGGTGAGTCGTCTAGAAACTCGCGTTCATCTGGGAACCGAGATCAGAACAGGTTTAAGCCTTATGATCATAATCAGCGAGGACCTGGATTTCAGTATCAGACGAGGTCCCAATCCGGAGGTTAGTTTCAGGAGAGGCCCCAGGGAGGAGTTGAGTCCCAGGGAGGTTTCAGGCCGTAGGGTGGCTTCAGACCCCAAGGGCAGCAGTAGCAGAGACCGACATTTCAGAATCAGGGCCCACAAGGCCCATATCAGCAATCTCGACCTCAGGTACCTGCACCACCACGAGGGCAGGCTCCCACTGATAGGTTATGCTACCAATGTAACCGACCAAGGCATCTCATTCGTGATTGTCCCAGTTGGCAAGGCACTCCACAGGGTAGGCAGGCCCCACCAGCTCCAGCACGTGCATTTGCGGTTCTACCAGAGCAAGAGAATGTTGAAGGTACCATCACCACTCAGTTTCCCTTGCGAGTATTATTTGATTCTGGTGCTTCTCATTTCTTTATTTCTCGGCTAATGGTAGAAAAAGAAAATCTTAAAACTAGGCCACTTATCAAACCTTTATGTGTTGAGACACCCATAGGAGGCATTGTCACATTATCTGAGTATTGTAGAAATTTTGAGATCTCTTTAATGGGTCGAAAACTTGTTGCGAATTTGATAGTCATGAATTTTGAGAATTTTCATGTTATCCTTGGGATGGATTGGTTAGGTAAAAACTATGTTACTATAGATTGTGCCGCGATGACCATTTTGATAGATACACCAGGGTTGTCGCGAGTTAGTCATGTTTGTGAACCTTGTGGGGACTCCACAATGACGAGCACTCTATACTCTATGGATATACCAGAGAAAGATATTAGCGTGGTTGAGGTGGTGAAGGATTATGTAGATGTATTCCAAAAGATTTCTGGTTTACTACCTAAGAGAGAAGTCGAATTTCGAATTGACTTGTTGCCAGGGGCAGCACCGATTTCGAAAGCTGCATACCGATTGGCTTCTAAGCAGTTGGATGAGATGAAAGTTCAACTGGAGGAATTACTCCAGAAGGGGTAAGAAATTTTTTCTCGTATGCTTTTATAATAGTTATTTATATATGTGCTTATTTGTGAGTAACTTTATGGTTAATCCTTTAAGGTGTGTATATTTAGGTTTATACGACCAAGTAATTCTCCATGGGGTGCGCCTGCTATTTTTGTTTATAAGAAGGATGGTACTTTGAGGATGTGTGTCGACTATAGAGAACTAAATAAGGTGACAATAAAAAATAAGTACCCTCTTCCTCGGATAGATGATTTGTTAGATCAGTTGAAAGGGGCGATTGTATTTTCACAGTTGGATTTGAGGATTGGGTACCATCAGATGGGTGTTGAAGAGCAGAGCATACCTCTGATGGCGTTTCAGACTCGGTATGGGTTATATGAATTTCCGGTCATGCCATTTGGATTGACCAATGCTCCTGCTTTATTTATGGATTTGATGAACCGTATTTTTCGTCCGTACCTTGATAAATTTGTTGTCATTTTCATTGATGATATTATGGTATATTCTCGAAACATGGAGGACCATCAAGAGCATTTGAAAGTAGTGTTGCAGACTTTAAGAGATCACAAACTGTATGCTAAATTTAGTAAGTGCCACTTTTGGGAGAAAGATGTGAAATTTCTTGGGTATGTGATTTCTAGCAAAGGGATAGCGGTCGATCCTGACAAAGTTGCAGCAGTTAAGGAATGGAAACAACCCACTAATGCAAGTGAAATTCGGAGTTTCTTAGGGTTGGCTGGATTTTACAGGAGGTTTATTGAGAAATTTTCGTTGATTGCAGCACCTTTGATGAGTCTGACTCGAAAGGATGTCAAGTTTATATGGACAAAGGACTGTGAGACTGCATTTCAAGAGTTGAAGCAAAGGTTGACTACAGCTCCAATTTTAATCATTCCCACGCGTGGCGGGAAGTTAGTGGTGTTTACAGATGCTAGCGGAACAGGTTTGGGATGTGTTTTGATGCAAGATCAGAAGGTAGTTTCATACGCTTCTAGGCAGTTAAAGCCACATGAGAGGCGATATGCCACGCATGATTTGGAATTAGCAGCAGTGGTTTTTGCTTTAAAAATATGGAGGCATTATTTGTATGGAGAGAAATTTGAGTTGTATACTGATCACAAAAGCTTGAAGTACGTATTTTCACAACGGGATTTAAACATGAGGCAACAGAGGTGGATGGAGTTCATTAGCAGTTATGATTTTGAAATCCTTTACCATCCAGGCAAAGGGAATGTGGTGGCGGATGCCCTTAGCAGGCAACATAGTGTGTTGACCGCTCTTATGGTGCAAGAGTGGAATATTCTCGAGGTTATTGCAGCTCATGATGTTTTGACTGTTCCGCGACAGTGAAACCTACCCTGATTACCCGGGTCATTTCCGTGCAACACACTGACCCGTTTCTCATGAACAAAATAAATGATTTGATAATTGATACGTTGGATGACTGCCCTACTGATTGGTCCGTTGACATAGATGGAGGATTGCGATTTCATGGTAGACTTTGCGTACCAGATATTTTGGCATTAAAGAAGGAGATTATAGACAAGGCTCATCGTTCTAAATTTACTATTCATCCAGGGGGTTTGAAGATGTATCATGATTTGAGAAGGAGTTTTTGGTGGGAAGGCATGAAACGAGATGTTGGGGAATAT
The DNA here is from genome assembly GCA_963556465.1 of Berberis vulgaris. Taxonomy (NCBI): domain Eukaryota; kingdom Viridiplantae; phylum Streptophyta; class Magnoliopsida; order Ranunculales; family Berberidaceae; genus Berberis; species Berberis vulgaris. The sequence goes on from OY747133.1 coordinate 85,589,386, forward strand.
GTCTCTCACTGTTTCACTTGTCAGCAAGTGAAAGCGGAACACCAAAGGCCGTCTGGTTTATTGCAGCCTCTAGAAATACCCATGTGGAAGTGGGAACACATTTCGATGGATTTTGTTGATGGTTTACCTAGATCTCGGAGGGGTAATGAGTCAATTTGGGTTATTGTTGACCGTTTGACTAAGTGTGCACATTTTATCCCCATTGGTGCATCTCAAAATACTGACAAGTTAGTTGCTATGTATATCCGAGAAGTGGTAAGGTTGCATGGGGTTCCTATTACCATTGTTTCAGATAGAGATCCATTGTTTACATCAGCATTTTGGGAAAGTTTCCAACGTGCTATGGGTACTACCTTGGCTATGAGCACGGCGTATCATCCACAGACTGACGGGCAGATTGAGCGGGTAAATTAGATTTCAGAGGATATGTTGCGAGCTTGCATCATGGATTTTGGTGCTAATTGGGAGGATCACTTACCGTCGGTGGAGTTCTCGTACAATAATAGTTACCAATCGAGCATTGGTATGGCACCCTTTGAGGCTTTGCATGGTATGCCTTGTAGATCTCCTAGTTGTTGGGCAGAGGTAGGTGATACAGTATTGTTGGGACCAGAGATTGTTAGAGAGACTGTAGGGAAGATTGAGATTATTCGGGGAAGGATAAAAACTGCTCAGAGTAGGCAGAAAAGCTATGCAGATAAAAAACGCAAGAGTGTAGTGTTTGCGGTTGGTGATTTAGTTTTCCTTAAGGTGTCTCCCATGCGAGGTGTGATGAAATTTGGCAAGAAAGGAAAGTTGAGCCCGCGATATATTGGGCCATTCGAGATTGTCGGATGTGTTGGTCACTTAGCTTACAAGCTTGCGTTGCCGCCCAGTTTGTCGATGATTCATGATGTCTTTCATGTCACGATGTTGAGAAAATGTGTGAAAGACCCAACTCATATTGTTCAACCTACAACTATTGAACTGAATGAGGATTTGACCTATAGAGTTGGGCCGATGAGGATAAATGATCGTGACGTGAAGCAACTACGATGTAAGAAAGTCAACTTGGTCAAAGTTCAGTGGAGTGAAAAGGAGAACGATGTCACCTGGGAGTTGGAGGACAAAGTAAAGCGTATGCACCCAGAATTATTCGCCTAATCCTTATCCTACCGAATCTCGGGACGAGATTCTTTTAAGGTGTGTATATTATAATACCCGCCCAATTCACTTACCAATATACTTTTATTATTTCATGAGTTAATAATATTTATTTATTGGTAGTAATTATTAATTGGTAATAATTACAAATAATTATATTTTATGATTTTCAATTAGAACTTAAGTTTAGGCTTGTGGTGGGTAAGAGATAAAGGATGGGTGTGTTTAGCTAATGAAACCCTAAATTTTTATTTAAAAAGAAACCCTAGTTTTTTTTTCCTCTTTGCACACACACAAAAGAAAAAAAAACTTGCGTTTAAAAGTGGGAGGCACTGGAAGAAGAACTTTGGAATCTTGCAAAGAAAAATATTGGTGAGTACAACTCTATCCTTGTTAAGTTTTTTGTACTATGATTGATTAGGCTTACTGATTGTCAGTTCTATGGTTCTACGCACCCAGAGGGTTCACAACGAGGAACCAACTTTGTAACATGAGGATCATCTCCAATATGAACTTCGTATTGATTTTGGTATACTGCCTCCTGGTAAAAGGTCAACTATGTTTTGGTTTTTGGCATGTAAATCATTGCTTTTAAACTTTATCAACTTTGGGTGGAACCTCCTGGTAAAAGGTCAACTATGTTTTGGTTTTTGGCATGTAAATCATTGCTTTTAAACTTTATTAACTTTGGGTGGAAAACAAAATGAAGATTTTGAGAAAATCACATGGGTTTCAGTTTTGTGTCTGACAGTGTTGGGTTCATTTTTTTTTGTTACAGTTTTGTGTGTATGGGTTTCCCCAAATAATCACATGTGTTTCAGTTTTTGTGTCTGACAGTGTTGGGTTCATTTTTTTTTGTTACAGTTTTGTGTGTATGGGTTTTCCCAAATAATCACATGGGTTTCACTTTTTGTGTCTGACAGTGTTGGTTTCAATTTTTTTTTATTTGTTACAGTTTTGTATGTATAGATCTGTAAAATTTATGTGGTGTGGGTTATTGATTGTCAATGTTTTAACGAATATTACAAATTCAGTTTTAACAGTTTCAGTCTAATCAATATATGTGGTATGGGTTATTGATTGTCACTGTTATTGATTGTCACTGTCTAATCAATATATGTGGTATGGGTTATTGATTGACTTCTACAAATTTAGTTTTAACAGTTTCAGTTTTTGTGTGTATGGGTTATTGATTGTCAAGTGGAGGTGACAAGTGATGTCATGTTGAAACAGTGGTCATGGTTAAAATGTTGTGAATATAATCGTGGTAATTGTAGGGGGAATGTGATGTGATGTGATGTTAATTGATTTGGAAAAATAATGGCTCAAATAAAATACTTGGTAAATGTTCTTTTTCCACAACTCCAAAAAAAAAAAGTGAAAAGAAAAGAAACTTTTTTTGTATACAGACTTGCTTGTATATGTGTGATAGAATTATGGGTATGCAGACTTGCTTGCATATCGGTGCACCGTTCCATGTGAGTTCGGTAGTACGTGTAGATTTAGGAAGAATACTTGCCAGTGATCGAACTTCGGGTGAGATGACATGACACTCGAGGTGGCACCCCACTTGGGTCATGTACGCTCCGAGTGGCTTCGATGGCAAGGGAGGCACACTTGGGGGGGGGGGGGGGGGTGGAGGCAAATTTGGCTGTAACATTTGCCTCCCATACATTAAATCCTTGTATTCTCGGATTGCACCCAAATTGGCATCCAAATTAGCCTACAACGTACAAACAAGGTTAGAAGTCAAACCTCGCGTGGTACCATAATAACGACAAATGGAACATGTTTGACTCAACAAACAAGTTCGGTTGTGCTTAACGAAGAAGGAAAACTCGTTTGTACGTTGTAGGCTCAATTGGAGGCCAAATTGGGTGCAATCCGAGAATATGGTTCAAACGAAGTCCATTTGGTCACTCAAATCAAATAGAGTCCTTTATGGACCAAATGGAAGTCCCTCACAGTCACCAGCTTCACTGAAAATATTAATAATGGGAACCCCATGGTTCCATTACCTAGAGGAAAGACTGAAGTGCCATTTATGGTGCATCAAGACATGCAACACCAAAAGTCACAAATCACAAAATGAAGACAAGATCGGTTTAACCCAAATCACATTTTAACGACGTACAAATGGCATTATTCCGATTAAACTTGTATTCTCGATTATTCTATGATTTTTCCTATGTACGAACTCTACTTTCTCTGGAGATGTTAATACGGATATAAACCCTAGGAAAAAAAAACAAAGGGGTTCTCTTCTATTGATAGTGATTGGTCTTTTTCATTTTTTTCTTCATTAATGGTGATGTGACATGAGAAGGGTTTTTTTTTTTTTTTTTGATTGAGAAGGGTTTTGTTTTAAGTCTTTTATTTTTTATTTTTGTTTTGGTGATCTGACGTCTGGAAAAGAGAGGATGGGAAAAGGGTTTTTTCTTCTTCTTCATTTTCTTTTATTGATAGTGATTGGTCTCTTTACATTTTTTCTTCATTGATAGTGATTGGTCTCGTTTAATTTCTAACCTTGCGTGGCACCAAAATAACAACAAATTGGACATGTTTGACTCAACAAACAAGTTTGGTTGTGCTTAACGAGGAAGGAAAACTCGTTTCTACGTTGTAGGCTCAATTGGAGGCCAATTTGGGTGCAATCCGAGAATACAAGGATTTGAGTGACCAAATGGACTCCGTTTGATTCCTAACCTCGCGTGGTACATAATAACGACAAATGGAACATGTTTGACTCAACAAACAAGTTCGATTGTGCTTAACGAAGAAGAAAAACTCGTTTGTACGTTGTAGGCCAATTATATGCCAATTTGGGTGCAATCCGAGAATACAAAGATTTGAGTGACCAAATGGACTCCGTTTGAGCCTCCAATGGACCTCTGTTTGACTTCTATCCTCGCGAGGCACCATAATAACGTCAAATGGGACATGTTTGACTCAACAAACAAGTTCGATTGTGTTTAACGAAGAAGGAAAAGTCGTTTGTACGTTGTAGGCTAAATTGGAGGCCAATTTGGGTGCAATCCGAGAATACAAGGATTTGAGTGACCAAATGACATCCGTTTGATTTCTAACCTCGCGTGGCACAAAATAACATCAAATTGGACATGTTTGACTCAACAAACAAGTTCCGTTTGCGCTTAACGAAGAAGGAAAACTCGTTTGTACGTTGTAGGCTCAATTGGAGGCCAATTTGGGTGCAATCCGAGAATACAATGATTTGAGTGACCAAATGGACTCCGTTTGACTTCTAACCTCGCATGGTACCATAATAACGACAAGTGGAACATGGTTGACTCAGCAAACAAGTTCAGTTGTGCTTAACGAAGAAGGTAATGACACAATCCTCGGAACATGTCCCATTTGGGTGATTTGAAAAAATGGATTACCATAATCCAAATGACAATTGGAAATACACTACTACTCTCCCATATCCACATTCCGTTTGGCTACTAGTTTTCCTTTTTCGTTAAGCACAACTGAACTTGTTTGTTGAGTTAAACATGTCCCATTTGACGTTATTACGGTACCACGCTTGGTTAGAAAACAAACGGAGGTCATTTGTTCACTCAAATCTATGTATTCTCGGATTGCACCCAAATTGGCCTCTAATTGAGCCTACAACGTACAAACGTACAAACGAGTTTTTCTCCTTCGTTAAGCACAACCGAACTTGTATGTTGAGTCAAACATGTCTCATTTGACGTTATTATGGTACCACGCTTGGTTAGACGGAGTAAATTATTGCACTCAAATCCTTGTATTCTCGGATTGCACCCAAATTTGCCTCCATTTGAGCCTACAACGTACAAATGAGTTTTCCTTATTCGTTAAGTACAAACGGTCTTTTTTGTTGAGTCAAACATGTGCCTTTTGATTTGAGTGACCAAATTGACTCCGTTCCTTTTTCGTTAAGCACAACCGAACTTGTTTGTTGAGTCAAACATGTCCATTTTGACGTTATTATGGTGCCACGCGGGATTAGGATTCAAACGGAGGTCATTTGGTCACTCAAATCATTTGTATTCTCGGATTGCACCCAAATTGGCCTCCAATTGAGCCTACAACGTACAAACTAGTTTTTCTTCTTCGTTAAGCACAACCGAACTTGTTTGTTGAGTCAAACATGTCCCATTTGGGTGCAATCCGAGAATACAAGGATTTGAGTGACCAAATGACCTCTGTTTGAATCCTACGGAGTAAATTATGGTCACTCATGGAACGAGTTTTCCTTATTCGTTAAGCACAAACGATCTTTTTTGTTGAGTCAAACATGTCCCATTTGACGTTATTATGGTACAACGCGAGGTTATAAATCAAACGGAGTCAATTTGGTAAATCAAATCCTTGTATTCTCGGATTGCACCCCAATTTGCCTCCAATTGAGCCTAAACGTACAAACGAGTTTTCCATCTTCGTTAATCACAACCGAACTTGTTTGTTGAGTTAAACATGTTCCATTTGTCGTTATTATGGTACCACGCGAGGTTAGACTTCAAACGGAGTCCATTTGGTCACTCAAATCCTTGTATTCTCAAATAGACTTCATTTTTCTGGATCATAGTGTTTTTTACACTATGAACGAAGCGGAGCGGGTCTTGCTTACTGACTCCCGTGCTGAGGATATTGTTGTTCGCTCTACTTGTGCTGGTGTTAGTGGTGTTTGCATTGATTGGGAAGTGAGTTCGGGCAGACGCGTATGGATCTTGATGCTCCTATTAATGTCTTAGTTCTGACTCCCAGAAAAAGGAAGCTTATGAGGCTCATTAGTCCATCCAGACGATTGTCTATAGATTTTGGTCGGGTTCTTAGGAAGAAACGACTTTCTACTTATGGTTCTACTCGGACAACATCTCGTTCGAGTCTTGGTCAGGATGTTACGGAGGCTACCTCTCATCAAAGTCCTTCATACAAAGATGTCGTAAAAGAGGATCGTGTATCTCTCGAGGAGGCTGAGGAGATGAGGATGGTGTTGGAGAAGAGCGAAAAAGAGACTACTCATCCGTTGGACGATAATAAACAAATAAAAAAAATTTGCCTATGGAGTTTCCGACGTTGTTGAATTGTCTAACGATGATCCCCGAGCTATTGATGATAAAATGTTTCAGTTGACAGTGGAACAGTCTAAAGAGGTTGTTGGTGGTGGTCAGAGATTCGAGGTTCACTCTACTCCTCTTTCTATTGACGTCAGTGATGCGACCAAATTCTTAGTTTCTTCTTATGCCCGTCTTGACTCTCCTACTCCTACCGTCACTACTAGTCTCACCCCTGCTATGTTTGTTCCTCGCTGGGAGGGTAAAAGTAGTTTTTCAGTTGTCATTGTTGTTCCTTCTGCCCTTCCGACTGTTGGGGTGGTTCCATAGTGCTTTCAGATCCTCGTGTTCTTCATCCACAAGTTAGATGGACTGAGCCTAGCCCAAAAGATATATATATCAAGTCGGACAACAAGTTTTGCTGGTTCACTCAGCTTGACGAGCAAGATGGTGCGCGTAGGTTGATAAATGAATGGCACAGGCAATCAGTGGTGATGCAGTCATTTTCTGCTCCCTGCATTGACCTTGATCTGTAAACCTGCTGACCTGCACAAGGAACACACGTGAGCCACAGACCATCATTGTGGTTGTCGATGACACTCCGATGCTAAAGTCAGAAAAGGATCCAAGAAATGGGTAATGTTGTAAACAGGGAATTTGTAGCTTACCTTAGCTTACCAACCTCATATCTTATTTATAATGCAAGAGTCCTGGTTCAACCAGGCCATCGATGGCGTAGTTTAGGGAAGATGATCTTCATGGAGATCCTTTTCTAATTAGGAGTCATGTTGTGGAGGAAAGTTTTCCTATTAGTCGTGTGCTCTTAGATACGCGAGAGATAGTTCCCATTCGAGAGTGATTTATAGGTAGAAGCTCCCACTGGTTAGACTCTCACTTCCTAAACCATCAAAAGTTTTTTAATCACGAAAAACAAGATGATTGATTTATTCACGAAGCAATAAAATTAGATTCCATATGAAGGAAAATGAGAAATATAGTCTGGGGCAACGACGGAGGGTCCAATTAAAATAAATATATTTCCAAAATAATTATAATAAAAACATTTGAAAATACACAAAGAAAGAAAGAGACTTGATACTGTACTCTGTATTAACACTAGAGTATGCCCCGTGCCGTTGGCACTCCATATAATTTTATTTTTGCTAAATATTTGATATTGGACACCTCTTTCACTATCCTCATTTTGGCTCTGAATCAGTATTAAAGTGTAAATTTATTTTAAGGTAAAAATACATATTATAAATTTTAGAGTTTGACTCAATCAAATTTGAATCAGTTGGGGAAAAAATTTAAACGCCAATAATGAGTTCTCCCCCAATCTTTGAATTCACCAAAATATGAAGTTTAAAGTTTTTGTTTAAATGTGCATTAAGATGGCCTACTCATTTTTTCTAGTATGATCGGTCCGTCTCATTGCTTTGAAAAATATTAAAAACGTGAAATACTTTTAAAATTTTAGCGCTCGTGTTGATCATTGATTTTGTTGGAAAGATCTTAAAAATGCATTTCAACGGTATTAACTTTACCAAAATCCGATAACGATGTAGATAGTTATGATAATTTTCATTTTGCTAAAAGCAAAACGCAATATTTTCTTTCTCCGCCACATGTACATTCCACCAACTTTTTTCAAAATTTTTGGCCTTCTACATGTTTTATATTTACAAATATGTCATTATGGGAAATGAATCTCAACCCTCAAATTCAATACATTTCCCAACTTTTAATCATAACCATCTTTTATCTCTAATTCTTTTTATTTGACTTTGTCCCAATTAGTAACGAATAGTAAAATAATTGTAATATAGGTTTGAAAATCTTAAACTAATATATTGTGCCACTCAGAGGATGCAACATAGAGGGCCATCCAAAACTTGATTTTGGAAATGATTTGGACTTGGATTTTCATTCCTTGGCCATATTGTGCCCGTACATAACATGATAATAGTTCCCGAAAAATCACTGCCCAATACAAAAACGTTAGCTAGATAGGAGCGGATTGAGCACCATTACAATCCCCTGCATCACAATATATTAAGATAGTCTCTGCACTTGGAGCAGATACGATACGAACAGTGTGGATCAGAAGTAGGCCCTTCATGACATCTTTAGTTAGAGTTGTTCCAGAAGTGAAGAGCGCTACGAATGGGTAAAAAAACTATGGCTGGTGTCGGGGTGGATTAAGGAAATTGCTGGAAAGCAAAGGTACATGCTTTGGAGTTGAGATTCTGAAAAACAAAGGTATATTAGGTTGCCATGAACGGATCCCCGAATGATTTTATTGTGGTGGATTCTGAAAGAAAGCATTAATAACTAAACCAGGAATACATTTTACTTTTAATTTTCAACTAGTGCTCTAAGGGCGTGTTTGGTTAGCCCATTGACCGTCGTAATGTAATGGTTTGACCATTACAATGTAATGGGTCAAAGGCATTCCTGCGTTTGGTATCACATAAAACCATCGTAATGGTCATTCCCATTACAGATTTGGTTGTAATGGCCATTCCTACCTCCCCCCCTATGAATGGCCATTACCATTCCCATTGTAATGGTCAAAGTTAAATAATGACCATTTTATCCTCCTCACCCTCCCCCATTTTAACTAAGTGAGGGTATTTTTGGAAATAAATTTTACATTACCACCTTACCATTTTAAAAGTATACCAAACATACATATTCCCATTACCATTCTCATTCCCATTACCATTACCATTCCTATTACCATTCTCATTCCCATTCCCATTCCATCGAGTAACCAAACGAGCCCTAAAAGTTGCATAAATAGTTGAAAATTGTGGGTTTTAAGGGATGAAAGATAGTATAATTTCTAATTCGAAAAGAAAAAAAAAATGCTGTAAACGAGGATTGGCTCTGTGGAGATCAACTTTTAAGTGCTTGGGTCATCGTTTGTTAATAGGAAAGTCAGTTTCTTCAAACTATGTGAACGAATAAACAGTAGCAGCATGATTTGAGACAAATTGATCTGATATTGACACACACAAGTAACACAGTTGCATAATTTTCTCTTAATCGTTACAGTAGGGAATATTTCAATTGGCAGGAAGTACGTAGCAATTAATCAAGGGCATTCGCCCTCAGAAATAATAGGGTTCAATGACACAATTTCTTCATTAGATCTAAAATCAATTGTCTTGGTTCGATTAACTCCTTCGCCCCTGGTAGTAACAGTAATGTCGGTAACTATCCAATGAGGCTTCAATTCTCCTTTCTTCCCTTTAATCCCAAACGCGCAGAAATTGGCATTGACACAAGGCGATTGACTTCTGAATCTATCTTTGGAATTCGGTAAGAAATATGTGTGTCCATGACCCATGTCACCCCACTTCTTGATCAAATTTGTTGTGTTGATGTTGCCACCACCAACTACCTCTATTAACACGAATAGCTTCTCGTTCGGTCCCCTTGACGCACCTGTTCTCACCACCAGTTCATATTCGCATTCCTTTACGGGCTACATACGAACATATCCAGAAAAAAATATGGATCAACAACGTATGAATTGCTTCAAAAGAGTAATAACTTTATCGAAATAATGATCAGTCGCACAATTCACTAACAGGGATCTTTGTTTTTGCTTTTTACTATAACTAAAAGGATTGAGTTTTGTGAAATGTAATCCACTTTTCAAGACATTCAGACTTTTAACTAGATTCAGATGTGAAAACAAGCACCCTCTGGTTCTAAAGAAAGTTTATTTCATAATCGTAACTAAATAAAAAAGCAAAGGTCTTCTTACTTGTGCCTTGAAGGTGGAAGCTGTGGCAGCTACAACCAGTAAGTAGAGAAAAAATGATGCCTGTAAAGACATTACTTTAGGAGATGGAATTGAGAGAAGAAAGAACTAGAGAGGACTTATTTATTTTGGAAAATCTCCAACCCCAACTTGGTGGATTAAAAAGTTTAAATTATGCATCTTGAAGATTAGTAATTTGAGAAAATTATAGTCTTTGGTCAATCCTCATAAAAGAAATACTACTTGTGCCAGCACCCAGACATATAGGCAGTTCAAATCACAGACAAGTTAAAATGACTTGATAACAAAGTCAATAATATGCGATGAGACGGATCTCTTTGGATTTGTTCCATTTTCTTATCATACTTGACTTCCCTATGAATCAATCGACAACATGTTCTTCGCCACTCAGCTCACATGTCTGTGTGCTGGCCTTTGCAAGTCCAAGTTTGGTGTGAATTGCTTGCTTGGCTCTTTAAGCTTCAAAAAGAGCAAAAGCTGCATTCCCTTACACTAAAACCTGTTCATGAAATTGTGTAATTTCACTGACGTTCAACTAGATGAAAGACGTACATATAGTCATAACAGTATAGTATACCACCGTCTAAAGAGAAACAAACTTAAAATTTGCCAAATGTTTCTGACGTGAGAAGCAATCGATAAAATAAAAATGGAAGCACTGGATTTTGACTTTGGCAATTCAAAATTTTCAATTTTGCGCTAATTGACCAAGGCAGGCTTCCAAGTAGGTGCTTTTCAATTATCTTCAAGAAACTGAGACCTCTTTGGCATTCTTCATTGCAGCAAACAGATTTCAGTAAATTGAAGTTGGTCAAAGCTGCTGACTAATGAATGAAAACTGCCTCCCCATACAAAAGTTGGATAAAGATGACCTAGGTCTCAATCTTTATTGCTGATTGAGACAAACATCAAATGTGAATTGAAAATAAAAGAGAGCTATGATTGAAAGTTGGGAAGATGTTGAAGGTTGAAATTAATTATTTACGTAGTTATCGAATTTTGGTAAACTTTGTATCATTGAAATGTAATTTTGAAGATTTTTTCAACAAAACCAATGATCAATACAAACACTTAAAATTTTAAAATATTAATTTTATTTTTAAGACTTTTAAGATTTTCATCCCTAAGTATAATATTTTTCTTGCTACGAAATGCTAAGACATCATCGAAGAAGTTTTGATCTTTTAAAGATCAGCAATCGGGCTTTGCTAGATCCATTTTTTTTTCCTTGTGTTTATCCTTGATGTCTTTGTGTGAAAGGATATTAATCAATTCTAAGCCCTAATGACAGTGCAACGTATCATTATTAAAATGTGAATGAGCATAACCATTGCTCAAGAAAACTGCAACTTCAGCCTTGTCTCTAGAATTAAGTTGGTCAAGCCCACCAAAGGTAATACAATACCACCATTCATACTCAATAAAATCAAAATCTCACCCTCTACATCTCTGAGTGTTGACTACTTCTACCCAACAACCATACTTATTGTACTTTTCTTAATGGAGATCTTCAAAGTGTCCTTGTGCGGTACAAGTGTTTGAATGTCAACTTTATCTGTAAGTCCTTTAGTGGGGTTGTTACTTGTTAAGTTATAAACTAGTCCCTTTGGTTCTTTCTGCTCATCCTCATTTGTTACATCTCACAAGCAATGGCACAGGCTACCCTTTTTCTCTTCTTCTTGGTTTTGGCTGCCTCCAATTATTTTTGTTATCAAACAGGGGTATTATGGTACCACGCAAGAGAAGCACAACCGTTATATACAAGAATACATAAAACAACTAACACTATTTGGGAGTTAACAAATGACGGATAGGAAAACTCAAATCCGACTCGTTTGTTTGTTGTAGGCTAATCCGTCATTTATTATTGAGTGAAATCCGCTATCGAGTTAGCTAAGGCCATAATACTCGAGTTAACATGTTAGAATACAAGGATTTGAGTGATCAAATTAGCCTCCAATTGAGCCTACAACGTACAAACGAGTTTTCCTTCTTCGTTAAGCACAATCGAATTTGTTTGTTGAGTCAAACATCTTCCATTTGTCGTTATTATGATGACACGCGAGGTTAGAAGTCAAACTGGCCTCCAATTGAGCCTACAACGTACAAACGAGTTTTCCTTCTTCGTTAAGCACAACTGAACTTGTTTGTTGAGTCAAACATGTCCATTTTGACGTTATTTTGGTACCACGCGAGGTTAGAAGTCAAACAGAGTCAATTTGGTCTTTCAAATCTTTGTGTTCTCGGATTGCACCCTAATTGGCGGTCCAAATTGAGCCTACAACGTACAAACGTGTTTTCCTTCTTCGTTAAGCACAAACGAACTAGTTTGTTGAGTCAAACATGTTCCATTCGTCGTTATTATGGTACCATGCATGGTTAGAAATCAAACGGAGTCCATTTGGTCACTTAAATTTGACTCAACAAACAAGTTCGGTTGTGCTTAACGAAAAAGGAAAACTCGTTTGTACGTTGTAGGCTCAAATGGAGGCCAATTTGGGTGCAATTTGAGAATACAAGGATTTGAGTGACCAAATGGACTCCGTTTAATTTCTAACCTCGCGTGGCACCAAAATAATGTCAAATGGGACATGTTTGACTCAACAAACAAGTTCGTTTGTGCTTAAAGAAGAAGGAAAACACAAAGATTTGAGTGACCAAATGGACTATGTTTGACTTCAAACCTCGCGTGGTACCATAATAACTACAAATGGAACATGTTTGACTCAACAAACAAGTTCGATTGCGCTTAACGAAGAAGGAAAACTCGTTTGTACGTTGTAGGCTCAACTGGAGGCCAATTTGGGTGCAATCCGAGAATATAAGGATTTGAGTGACCAAATGGACTCCGTTTGACTTCTAACCTCGCGTGGTGACCAAATGGATTCCGTTTGAAGTCTAACCTCGCAATGGTACCATAATAACGACGAATGGGACATGTTTGACTCAACAAACTAGTTCGGTTGCGCTTAACGAAGAAGGAAAACTCGTTTGTACGTTGTAGGCTCAATTGGAGGCCGATTTGGGTGCAATCCGAGAATAAAAGGATTTGAGTGACCAAATTGATTCCGATTGACTTCTAACCTCGCGTGGTACCATAATAACGACAAATGGAACATGTTTGACTCAACAAACAAGTTCGGTTGTGCTTAATGAAGTAGGAAAACTCGTTTGTACGTTGTAGGCTTCTTCGTTAAGTACAAACGGTCTTTTCTGTTGAGTCAAACATGTTCCATTTGTCGTTATTATGGTACAACGCGAGGTTAGAAGTCAAACGGAGTCAATTTGGTCACTCAAATCCTTGTATTATCAGATTGCACCCAAATTGGCCTCCAATTGAGCCTACAACGTACAAACTAGTTTTCCATTTTCGTTAAGCGCAAACGAACTTGTTTGTTGAGTCAAACATGTCCCTGTTTGTACGTTGTAGGCACAATTGGAGGCAAATTTGGGTGCAATCCGAGAATACAAGGATTTGAGTGACCAAATGACCTCCGATTGATTTCTAACCTTGCGTGGTACCATAATAACGACGAATAGAACATGTTTGACTCTACAAACTAGTTCGTTTATACTTAACGAAGAAGGAAAACTCGTTTATACGTTGTCGGCTCAATTGGAGGCCAATTTGGGTGCAATCCGAGAATACATAGTTTTGAGTGAACAAATGACCTCCGATTGACTTCTAACTCGCGTGGTACCATAATAACGTCAAATGGAACATGTTTGACTCAACAAACAAGTTCGGTTGTGCTTAACGAAGAAGGAAAACTCTTTTGTACGTTGTAGGCTCAATTGGAGGCCAATTTGGGTGCAATACGAGAATACAAGGATTTGAGTGACCAAATGGACTCCGTTTGAAGTCTAACCTCGCGTGGTACCATAATAACGACAAATGGAACATGTTTGACTCAACAAACAAGTTCGGTTGTGCTTAACGAAGAAGGAAAACTCATTTGTACATTGTAGGCTTAATTGGAGGCCAATTAGGGTGCAATCCAAGAATACAAGGATTTGAGTGACCAAATGGACAACTTGTTTGTTGAGTCAAACATGTTCCATTTGTAGTGATTATGGTGCCACGCGAGGTTAGAAGTCATACGGAGGTCATTTGGTCACTCAAATCGGACATGTCTGACACAACAAATAAGTTCGGTTGTGTTTAACGAAGAAGGAAAACTCGTTTGTACGTTGTAGGCTCAATTGGAGGCCAATTTGGGTGCAATCCGAGAACACAAAAATTTGAGAGGTTAGGAAGTCCAACGGAGACCATTTGGTCACTCGAATCCTTGTATTCTCGGATTGCACCCAAATTGGCCTCCAATTGAGCCTACAACGTACAAACGAGTTTTCGTTCTTCGTTAAGCACAACCGAACTTGTTTGTTGAGTCAAACATGTCCCATTTGACGTTATTATGATGACACGCGAGGTTAGGAGTCAAACGGAGGTCATTTGTTCACTAAAATCTATGTATTCTCGGATTGCACCCAGATTGGCCTCCAATTGAGTCTTCAACGTACAAACGAGGTTTCCTTTTTCGTTAAGCACAACCGAACTTGTTTGTTGAATCAAACATGTTCCATTTGTCGTTATTATGGTTCCACGTGAGGTTAGAAGTCAATCAGAGGTCATTTGTTCACTCAAATCTATGTATTCTCGGATTGCACCCAAAATGGCCTCCAATTGAGCCTACAACTTACAAACGAGTTTTCCTTATTCGTTAAGCACAACCGAACTTGTTTGTTGAGTCAAAAAAGGTCGTTTGTGCTTAACGTCAAATGAGGCAAACAAGTTTTCCTACACTCGTTAACAACAAACTCGTTTGGGGAAAACATGTTTGCCTCATTTGACGTTAAGCACAAACGATCTTTTTTGTTGAGTCAAACATGTCCCATTTGACGTTATTAAGGTACAACGCGAGGTTATAAATCAAACGGAGTCAATTTGGTAACTTAAATCCTTGTATTCTCGGATTGCACCCAAATTTGCCTCCAATTGAGCCTACAACGTATAAACGAGTTTTTCATCTTCGTTAATCACAACCGAATTTGTTTGTTGATGGCACTCCGATGCTAAAGTCAGACAAGGATCCAAGAAATGGGTAATGTTGTAAACAGGGAATTTGTAGCATACCTTAGCTTACCAACCTCATATCTTATTTATAATGCAAGAGTCCTGGTTCGACCAGGCCATCGATGGCGTAGTTTAGGGAAGAGGATCTTCATGGAGATCCTTTTCTAATTAGGAGTCGTGTTGTGGAGGAAAGTTTTCCTATTAGTCGTGTGCTCTTAGATACGCGAGAGATAGTTCCCATCCGAGAGTGATTTATAGGTAGAAGCTCCCACTGGTTAGACTCTCACTTCCTAAACCATCAAAATTTTTTTAATCACGAAAAACAAGGTGATTGATTTATTCATGAAGCAGTAAAATTAGATTCCATATGAAGGAAAATGAGAAATATAGTCTGGGGCAATGACGGAGGGTCAAATTAAAATAAATATATTGTCAAAATAATTATAATAAAAACATTTGAAAATACACAAAGAAAGAAAGAGACTTGATACTGTACTCTGTATTAACACTAGAGTATGCCTCGTGCCCTTGGCACTCCATATAATTTTATTTTTGCTAAATATTTTATATTGGACACCTCTTTCACTATCCTCATTTTGGCTCTGAATCAGTATTGAAGTGTAAATTTATTTTAAGGTAAAAATATATATTATAAATTTTACAGTTTGACTCAGTTAAATTTGAATCAGTTGGGGAAACAAATTAAACGCCAATAATGAGTTCTCCACCAATCTTTGAATTCACCAAAATATGAAGTTTAAGGTTTTTGTTTAAATGTGCATTAAGATGGCCGACTCATTTTTTCTGGTATGATCGGTCCGTCTCATTGCTTTGAAAAATATTAAAAACGTGAAATACTTTTAAAATTTTAGCGCTCGTGTTGATCATTGATTTTGTTGGAAAGATCTTAAAAATGCATTTCAACGGTATTAACTTTACCAAAATCCGATAACGATGTAGATAGTTATGATAATTTTCATTTTGCTAAAAGCAAAACACAATATTTTCTTTCTCCGCCACATGTACATTCCACCAACTTTTTTCAAAAGTTTTTGACCTTCTACATGTTTTATATTTACAAATATGTCATTATGGAAAATGAATCTCAACCCTCAAATTCAATACATTTCCCAACTTTTAATCATAACCATCTTTTATCTCTAATTCTTTTTATTTGACTTTGTCCCAATCAGTAACGAATAGTAAAACAATTGTAATATAGGTTTGAAAATCTTAAACTAACATATTGTGCCACTCAGAGGATGCAACATAGAGGGCCATCCAAAACTTGATTTTGGAAATGATTTGGACTTGGATTTTCATTCCTTGGCCATATTGTGCCCGTACATAACATGATAATAGTTCCCGAAAAATCACTGCCCAATACAAAAACGTTAGCTAGATAGGAGCGAATTGAGCACTATTACAATCCCATGCATCACAATATATTAAGATAGTCTCTGCACTTGGAGCAGATACGATACGAACAGTGTGGATCAGAAGTAGGCCCTTCATGACATCTTTAGTTAGAGTTGTTCCAGAAGTGAAGAGCTCTAGGAATGGGAAAAAAAACTATGGCTGGTGTCGGGGTGGATTAAGGAAATTGCTGGAAAGCAAAGGTACATGCTGTCAGGACTAGTACCGTTGGTCAGGAAAATCAACGTCAGAGGCCTTTCAAGACTTTCCTAATGGTCTCCAAACTCAATGTTCCCTTTTGAAAAGTTCCCAAATGCTTAGCATCTATATTATAGGGGGAATGTTTGAGCTCTTAACTGTGAGGACGTATTGCCTCCATTGCATAGTCTGGCTAGATTGTACCACTAGCATTTTTATTGTTTTCTTTGCATTGCTTTTCAACTTCAAACTTGTATTTTCATCGATCGTTAGCATCGAACTAGTCTTGAGCAATGTCCTTTCGAACTAGTTTAAGATTTTCAAAAGTTTTTGACCTTCTACATGTTTTATATTTACAAATATGTCATTATGAGAAATGAATCTCAACCCTCAAATTCAATACATTTCCCAACTTTTAATCATAACCATCTTTTATCTCTAATTCTTTTTATTTGACTTTGTCCCAATCAGTAACGAATAGTAAAACAATTGTAATATTGGTTTGAAAATCTTAAACTAAACATATTGTGCCACTCAGAGCATGCAACTTAGAGGGCCATCCAAAACTTGATTTTGGAAATGATTTGGACTTGGATTTTCATTCCTTGGCCATATTGTGCCCATACATAACATGATAATAGTTCCCGAAAAATCACTGCCCAAATAAAAAATGTTAGCTAGATAGGAGCGGATTGAGCACCATTACAATCCCATGCATCACAATATATTAAGATAGTCTCTGCACTTGGAGCAGATACGATACAAACAGTGTGGATTAGAAGTAGGCCCTTCATGACATCTTTAGTTAGAGTTGTTCCAGAAGTGAAGAGCTCTAGGAATGGGTAAAAAAACTATGGCTGGTGTCGGGGTGGATTAAGGAAATTGTTGGAAAGCAAAGGTACATGCTGTCAGGACTAGTACCGTTGGTCAGGGAAATCAACGTCAGAGACCTTTCAAGACTTTCCTAATGGTCTCAAAATTCAATGTTCCCTTTTGAAAAGTGCTCAAATGCTTAACATCTCTATTATAGGGGGAAGGTTTGAGCTCTTGACTGTGAGGACGTGTTGCCTCCATTGCATAGTCGGGCTAGATTGTACCGCTAGCATTTTTATTGTTTTCTTTGCATTGCTTTTCAACTTCAAACTTGTATTTCCATCGATCGTTAGCATCGAACTAGTCTTGAGCAATGTCATTTCGAACGTTCCTCCCCATTGTAATCTATTGAATGTTAATGAAAGCTTTTGCTGACTATTGTGCATCGTTATATTGTCTACAAATTGATATTGTGCATTCTCAAGCTAATTATTTGTGCCCGTTGAAGTAACTACTCATAGGCTTACTAGTGAATTGGATAGCTAGTGCCGCACAGATTGCTAGTCCGTGACAGTTGGTATCAGAGCCAGAGCTTGTTGAATGCAAACCAGGATGCAGGAACTAAGCGAGCGCCTTAGCGCTATGGAGGAATGACAGGCTAATCGAATGCAGAGACTAGAAAATAGAATGGAGCAGTTGAGCAGTTTGGGAGAACAGATCAGTCAGCTTGATGGACTCTTTCACTTGGCAGACAGAGTGGATTCGTTGGCTGAGCACGTCGATAATTTAGAGGGACGGACAGTCGCTATGGAAGAGTCGCCTCACCCCACAGCTCAGGTGATGAGTGACTTCCAATTACAGCTGGAGGATTTATTTGCAAGGGTTGGCTTGCTGACCAAGGCCACAGGGACGACTGATCACCCTAAGATGAAAGTGCCGGAGCCAAATTTAGATGTTTTAACGAATATTACAAATTCAGTTTTAACAGTTTCGGTCTAATCAATATATGTGGTATGTGGTATGGGTTATTGATTGTCACTGTTATTGATTGTCAATGTCTAATCAATATATGTGGTATGGGTTATTGATTGACTTCTACAAATTTAGTTTTAACAGTTTCAGTTTTTGTGTGTATGGGTTATTGATTGTCAAGTGGAGGTGACAAGTGATGTCATGTTGAAACAGTGGTCATGGTAAAATGTTGTGAATATAACCGTGGTAATTGTAGGGGGAATGTGACGTGATGTTAATTGATTTGGAAAAATAATGGCTCAAATAAAATACTTGGTAAATGTTCTTTTTCCACAACTCTGAAAAAAAAAATGTGAAAAGAAAAGAATTTTTTTTTGTATACAGACTTGCTTGTATACGTGTGATAGAATTATGGGTATACAGACTTGCTTGCATATCGGTGCACCGTTCCATGTGAGTTCGGTTGTACGTGTAGATTTAGGAAGAATACTTGTCAGTGATCGAGCTTCGGGTGAGATGACATGACACTCGAGGTGGCACCCCACTTGGGTTATGTACGCTCCGAGTGGCTTCGATGGCAAGGGAGACACACTTGGGTGAGGTGTGTTCGGCACAGGAGGAGAGTGTGATTGTGGAAAAGAAGCCAAGTATTAGAAAACAAAAATAAATAATTAAATAAAACCATTGAATTGAGAATGCCATGAAATTGTGTATAGATTATTTTAGCTTGTATTAGGTTAGCCTTGAGGGAAGAAACTAATAGCTCATTCGAACATCGAATGAAAACTACCTGTCTTTCTTAAGGTGAAATTTGCATTTTATCCTTTTATATTTAATTGTCTTGATTTGTAAGTTTGGTCACACTAGTATGATTATACTGACCCAGATTTTGTATTGTTTTACAAATTTGGGTACGTTCTTAATGAGCGTAGCCCCAGAGAACCATCAGGGTTAATTAGAGCGTAAGGAAGGATTGTAGCTGCGTGGCGATAGCTGAGGAGTCGACACGTTTTATTCTTTTTAGATCTTTATTATTATTCCTAGGTAATCAGATGTAGGATTTGGATATAAATGCTCAGTTTTGTCAGATATTTATTTGGAAAATTTATTATTGAAATTTTCATTTATTCGTTGTGGACCTCATTTTTAGAGGAAGAATATTGAGGAAGCTTATTAGATGTTTTCTGCCTTATGACTGTACCATTTAATGTGTTCCTGTCATGCCTTGGTTTTTGGACAATCTATTTATTTATGTTGTTCAAAAATCGGAGGGCATCTGTAAAAAGTCTGTTTGACTCAACAAACAAGTTTGGATTCTTGTATGTTAAGTTATGATCCGCATTTGTTGGGCCTTATTATCATTTAGGATATTAACACTATTATGGTACCATAAATGGGTCATTCAATAACAACAGAAACAAATGGCAGCAACAACTAAAACATGATTAAATTACTGAAACAAATAAAACTCTAACCCGGAGAGACTCTGACGATGCTAGCCCCACTAATGAAACTCCAGTAACGCTGTCCAAAAATATCTAAACCTGAAAGGCTAATGACTACATTCCCAAAGGAATGTACCCAAGAAGCAAAAGCTCACTTGGGTCAGCAATAAAGCTGGTGTGAGAAATCTTCATCCCAAAATCAATAAATCCGCACATGACAACGTCAAAATAAACAAAAAAAATAATAAACAACCACATCAGGTAGTTCCTCCATGAGGCAAAGGTGTTATCATCCTAACAATAGAAATTGACTATGGCAAGTCTGACCTGCAGAAATGTCAGTAAACTTGCCATCCTGCATGAAAAAGTTAAAAGCAACCAGATAATATTTCTAAGTTATCAGTCCTCACAAATGTGATTTATTTTCAAACAATGATAAAATTCATAGTCATATTGGATTATTATTGAAATATTAACAAAACACATTTTCTACTTTTAGGAAGACATGTAGTTCTCATTCAATGGTTGAATGAGCATTTAGTTTCTTCCTTTAAGGTAATCATGCACATACACAAAAAGAAATCTCGCTTCTTTTCCACAATCGCACTATCCTCCATGTGCCGAACACACCTCACCCAAGTGTGCCTCCCTTGCCATCGAAACCACTCGGAGCGTACATGTTCCAAGTGGGGAGCCACCTCGAGGAACATGTCATCTCACCCTTAGTTCGATCCATGGCAAACATTTCCTAAATCTACACGTACAACCGAACTCACATGGAACGGTGCACCGATATGCAAGCAAGTCTGCATACCCATAATAATATCACACGTATACAAGCAAGTCTGTATACAAAACAATTTCTTTTCTTTTCACATTTTTTTTATTGATAGTGATTGGTCTCTTTACATTTTTTCTTCATTAATGGTGATGTGACATGAGAAGGGTTTATTTATTTATTTTTATTTTTTGGTGATTGACATTTACATCATGGTTGACATTTACATTGTGGTTGACATCTACAACTACGGTTTTAGTCTTCTTTATTCATATACAGTTTTAGTTATCTTTGGTTTTAGTTTTATTTATTTGATGGTCATGGTCATGTGGTTGACATCTACAGTTATTGATTGTCATGTGGAAAAGGGGTCATGTGGTTGACATCTACAGTTAACAGTGGTCATGTTAATATAACTGTGGTCATGATGTCATGTTGAAATAGGGGTCATGATATAATGTTGTGAATATCACCTTGGTAATGTTTTATGTATATGGTTCTTGTAGGGGGAATGTGATGTGATGTTAATTGATTTGGAAAAGTAATGGCTCAAATAAAATACTTGGTAAATGTTCTTTTTCCACAACTCCAGAAAAAAAAATGTTAAAAGAAAAGAAACTTTTGTATACAGACTTGCTTATATACGTGTGATATTATTATGGGTATGCAGACTTGCTTGCATATCGGTGCACCATTCCATGTGAGTTCGGTTGTACGTGTAGATTTAGGAAGAATACTTGCCAGTGATTAAACTTCGGGTGAGATGACATGACACTCGAGGTGGCACCCCACTTGGATCATGTACGCTCCGAGTGGCTTCGATGGTAAGGGAGACACACTTGGGTGAGGTGTGTTCGGCACAGGAGGAGAGTGCGATTGTGGAAAAGAAGCCAAAAATTAGAAAACAAAAATAAATAATTAAATAAAACCATTGAATTGAACATGCCATGAAATTGTGTATAGATTATTTTAGCTTGTATTAGGTTAGCCTTGAGGGAAGAAACTAACAGCTCATTCGAACCTCGAATGAGAACTACCTGTCTTCCTTAAGGTGAAATTTGCATTTTGTCCTTTTATATTTAATTGTCTTGATTTGTAAGTTTGCTCACACCAGTATGATTATACTGACCCAGATTTTGCATTGTTTTACAAATTTGGGTACGTTCTTAATGAGCGTAGCCCCAGAGAGCCATCAGGGTTAATTGGAGCGTAAGGAAGGATAGTAGCTGTGTGGCGATAGCTGAGGAGTCGACATGTTTTATTCTTTTTAGATCTTTATTATTATTCCTAGGTAATCAGATGTAGGATTTGGATATAAATGCTCAGTTTTGTCAGATATTTATTTGGGGAATTTATTATTGAAATTTTCATTTATTCGTTGTGGACCTCATTTTTAGAGGAAGAATATTGAGGAAGCTTTTTAGTTGTTTTCTGCCTTATGACTGTACCATTTAATGTGTTCTTGTCATGGCTTGGTTTCTTGACAATATATTTATTTATGTTGTTAAAAAATCGGGGCGTGACACTTTCTTTCCATGAAGGTGTTTATTTCTATCTAAAACAAATAAAGAATCATAAAAAAATAAACGTGCGCGGTGAATAGCAACAATAACGTTAAAAAAAGAAATACTGAAAAAAATCTACAAATTTGTGGAATATAGCCTTTTAAAATTTTGCAAGATCGATTGTTTCAGTTTTCGACTAATCTTTGCATGAAAAGTCTTTATTTCTATCTAAAATATATAAACAATAATAAGAAGAATAAAAGGGTATGGAGAATAAGAGCAAAAAAAAAAAAAAATAAATAAAAAAATCCAACATAACTTACAAAATCGTGGATTACCGCCTTAAAAAATTGTGCAAAATCGCAATATTCAATTTTTTACTCACTTTTCAATTAAAATGTTTATTTCTATCCAAAATAAAAAAATAATAAACGAGTGTGGAGAATAGCAGGAAAAACGTCAAAAAAGAAATAATGAAAAAGCTACAATTTTGTGAATTCCCATTGAAAATTTGGGATTTGGGGTTTGTGGTCAAGGGGTTAATGTTTGGGATTTGGGGTTTAGAGATTTAGTGGTTTAAGGTTTTATGGTTTTGCAGGAATTGTTTTAAAAAGAAATATAAAAAAACTACAAATTTGTGGATTATAAGCCTTTGAAATTTTTTTAAATTCGCTATATTCAATTTTTGTCTCGTTTTTTTTTTTTTCATGAAAGTGTTTATTTCTATCCAAAACAAATAAAGAGTCAAAAATAATAATAAACGGGTGTGGAGAATAGCAACAAAAACATTAAAAACGAAATATTGAAAAAATATACAAATTTGTGAATTATAGCCATTTAAATCTTTGCAAAATCGTTAGTTACAGTTTCCCGAGTTTGGGGTTTGGGATTTGGGGTTCAAGTTTCAGGTTTCGGGCTTTAGGTTTGGGGTTTTATTGGTTTAACAGGAAAGTTTTTAAAAAGAAATATAAAAAAACTACAAATTTGTGGATTATAGGATTTGAAAATTTTGTAAATTCGCTATATCCAATTTTTGTCTCATTCTTTCCATGAAAGTGTTTATTTATATCCAAAACAAATAACGAATCATAAAAATAATAAACGGGTGTAGAGAATAGCAGCAAAAACGTAAAAAACGAAATATTGAAAAAATCTACAAATTTGTGGATTATAGTCTTATAAATCTTTGCAAAATCGTTAGTTACAGTTTCTGGGGTTTCGAATTTGGAGTTCGGGGTTCAGGTTCGGATTTCTGGTTTCAGTTTTCATGTTTCAGGTTTTGGGTTTTAGGTTTAGGGTTTTATTGGTTTAGAGTTTTAGTGGTTTAGGGTTTAGCATGAAATTTTTTTATATATTGAAATATCGAAAAGACTACAAATTTGTGGATTATAGCAATTGAAAATTTTGTAAATTCGCTATATCCAATTTTTGTCTCATTGTTTCCATGAAAGTCTTTACTTATATCCAAAAACAATGGAGAATAGTAGCAAAAACGTTAAAAAATATATATATAAAAACTACAAATTTGTAGATTATAGCCATTGAAAAAATTCGCAAAATTGCTAATTTCAGTTTTCGACTCTTTTTTTCTGCAAAATTCTTTATTTCTATCCCCAACATATAATGAATAATTATAAAATTAAACGAGTATAGAGAATTAGAGCCAGAGCAAAAAAACAAAACAAAAAAAACGAATTATCCATAAAATTTTCCAAAATCGTGGATTCACTACATTCAATTTTTGTTTCATTCTTTCCTTGAAAGTGTTTATTTCTATCCAAAACAAATAAAGAATCGTAAAATAAGAATAAACTGATGTGGAGAGTAGCAGGAAAGAGTTTAAAAAAGAAATTTTGGAAAACTACAAATTTGTGGATAAAATTTTGTAAAATTGCTAATTTCAGTGTTCGGCTCATTTTTTCATGAAATTCTCTATTTCTCTCGAAATTTTTTGAAGAATAATTAGTAAATTAAATGGGTTTGGAGTATTAGAGCAAAAGCAAAAAAAAAACTAATTATCCATCAAAACTTCAAAAGTCGTGGATTAAAAGCCTTTAACAATTTTGAAAATTCGTTGTATTCAATTTTTGTCCCATTCTTTCCATGAAGGTGTTTATTTCTATCTTAAACAAACAAAGAATCATATAAAATAAATGGGTGCGATGAGCAGCTAGAACATCAAAAAAAGAAATATTGAAAAAAATCTACAAATGTGGATTATAGCCTTTTAAAATTTTGCAAAATCGTTAGTTTCAGTTTACGACTCATCTTTGCATGAAAGTCATTATTTCTATCTAAAACATATAAACAATAATAAATCGAATAAAAGGGTATGGAGAATAAGAACAATAAAAATAAAATGAATAATCTAACATAACTTAGTAATCGTGGATTACAACCTTAGAAAATGTGCAAAATTGCAATATTCAATTGTTTATCACTTTTCCATTAAAGTGTTTATTTTTATCCAAAAT